>PQWD01013390.1:0-18287 GCA_019425675.1 Leucinodes orbonalis | reverse complement strand
GCATGTTACAGATAAAAAACTGTTAAATGAAAATATGTTGCTTTAGCTCAGTCAATAACAATTTACTGTATAAGCGTATGGGGAGTGCGCTTAAAACAAAAATTCTCCAAGTAGAGCGCGCTCAAAGAGCATTGCTCAAAGTGATGTATTTTAAAAGAAGAAGATTCTCTACTCAGTGTCTATACCATAATGCGAACTTGCTCACGGTGAGAAAACTATTCATTCTTCATACTGTTTTAAAAAGCATAAGATTTAGGATATGTCCCTGATAAGGAAACAAAAAGAAGAAAGATATGGTTCCCCGATTATTGGTGTTCACACAAGTTTTGCTCAATACCAATCTTCATATCTGTCGTCACAAATATATAATAAATTAAATAAAACACTAAAAATTTACTCACTGACAGTTAGGAATGTAAAATGGTAGTTATTAATGGCTGAAGTGTCTTGACTATGACGAGACAGAACTTTTCATAAAATCATTGTCTGGTTAGTATATCTATATATTATGTATGTGACCTTACAGCAAATACATACCTATCACTCAACACACACACACACACACACACAACACAAAAATGTTAGACTATATTTAATTTTAAATTATTTAGTGTACGTATTAGCATGATGATGATGATGTTATATAAAGTACAACTATAAGTTAAATAAAATTGTATTAAGTTATGGAGGAGGGCTTCTTCTGATACAGGTACTACGGTACTTAATAGAGAGTCAACACCTAAATTGTTAAAATCTGTTGCTTTAAATAAATATTTATTATTATTATTTATTATTATTTATTATTTTTGTGAGTATCTTTCGTATGTTTTTTATCTATAAATGGGTACAAATTGGAAAAGAGTTCGAACATCATTAAGTCGTCATCAAGAAAGGGTATTTTTTCTATTAAATAGCTAGATTGATAAGCTTGTTAAATGTCCCGAAATACAATTTCTATTGTTTCATACGAGCTGTAATAAGTTACGATACTGATATCACTTGGTGTCTGGATTATTTATGCTACACGGGACAAACGACCAAACTGCTTATCTGATGGTAAATGGGATTTTGGTCTTGTAAATGTTTTAAGGGTGGTGGTATTACTAACCAGTCAGTAAACCATATACTGGCCTCCCACTAGTATACTACTTATAATAAAAGATATAATTGTGACCTTATAAAAAGTATTATGAATGAAGAGCTATTGAAAGACTTGGATAAAATAAACTGATTAGATACTTAATCACGAAGCAATATCAATAAAAAAAATGTCTGACCGTCTTGACACATACGTTGACTTATTGTTATTACTGACATAAAATTATTCATTTAAATTTTGACCTTAACGCGTCATTAGAAGGGTACAAAATCAAAAACACGAGCACACTACTCTGTCACCATAACATGTAGCAAGCGAGGTAGTTATGAATGAAAATTCTGCCCAACTGACGCGATTTTGGGGGTTGACACTACTCGCTTCCGTAGGCTATACTCTCGAGACCCTACAAGTGACCCCCGGGTTGTGCTAAACGAGTAGTACTCTGGTGGTAGGCTTCGGCCGTGGCTTGTCACCACCCTCCAGGCAAAGACGCGTCGCCAAGTGGCACCTGCCGTGTTCCGGCGCGATGCCTGGAGTAGCCAATAAGGAGCATGGGTCTGGGCAGTTGTGGTGTTCTGTGTGACCGAATTTGGCTGCTGGCCATTGCTGCATCTGGGGCCTGCCTTCGGAGGGTAGCGGGATCCGAAGCACGGTGCCGCCGCTGGCCGACCGTAGGAAGTTGGGGGCCCAAGTAGCTGCCTAGCCGACAGTGAAAGGCTGCCCCGCCACCTGACGAAAAATCCCAGAATGCTCTATCTTGCCGGTTGGCGACCGGATGGGAGGACCAGGTAGCCATTCTGGGGGGTTCGGGCGTCCCCGCGGTCTCCGCGGCAGGCTCCTTCCCGTGCAGTTGTGTCCAGATTGCCTCCTGGTAGGCAATTCATCACCTCGTTCAACTGCCATGCTCCTTTAGCCTAATTCACTCTCTCTTATTCTTATGAAGAAAAACGTAAAACGGAAAGTAGTTACACAGCGGCTGCACGTCCTCCCACTCAAAGTGCACCTCACAAACATCCGAGGCCTGCACTCAAATCTCGTCCCAGTCCACCACCATCTCGAGACTGAAAAACCGCAGCTGCTGTTCCTCACTGAGACGCAGATCGGATGTCCAGCTGACGTAGCATACTCACCTACCCCGGATATACGTTAGAGCACAGGTTTTCCCCTCGTGCTGGTGTGTGTGTATGCTCGTGATGACATTTGTATCAGGCGTCTCAAGAACCTTGAGGACTCCAGTTTTTCTGTTCTTTGGCTTCAGGTGGATACTGGCCTAGAACAAATGTTTATTGCCTGTGTCTACCGCTCGCACAGTGGAAACCAGGAGACAACTCAATTGTGTGACTATCTCTGTCAGGCAGCGGATGAGGCTCGGGAACGGTACCCTTCAGCTCAGTTAGTCATCCTGGGGGACTTCAATGCACACCATCAGGAGTGGCTATACCCATACCAGTGACCGACCATGCGGGGAGAGAACGCGCAACTGCTCTAACGCTAGATCTTACCCAGCTGGTAGATTGTGCGACAAGGGTGCCTGATGTCGATACTCACACCGCCAATTGCCTGGACCTTCTGCTGACTACTGAACCAGACAGATATTCTGTGTCGGTTACCGCTCCCCTTGGTTCCTCCGACCACTGTCTGGTGAAGTCTGTATCCGTATATTCCCCAACTGAGAGAAATCCTAGTGGTCCTCGAGGTTGTGGCGATACAAGTCAGCAGATTGGGATGAGATGCGTCACTTTTTGCATCATATCCTTGGCGTGAGGTCTGCTTTTCTTCTTGTGACCCGTCGAGTTGTGCAGAAGCCATTTCCGCGGTTATTCGCCAGGGTATGGAATTTTATATACCATATTCTGACGTGGCGATGAATGGCAAAGCTCGTCCGTGGTTCGGGGCTGACTGTTATCGTGCTGAGGCACTTAAACAGTCAGCATACTCGGCTTGGGCTGAAGCTCGAGCACGTAAATCTCCGGATGCACCGGAAAAGAAAAAGCCTTTAACTTAGCCGCTAAAATTGCAAAAGACGTTACGCAGGGCTCGATTTGACCACATCAGCCAGGTTGGTGCCAAACTAGCCTCCTACCCCGCAGGGAGTAAGGCGTTTTGGTCTTTAGCAAAAGTGGTTGAATCAAATTTCACACGGCCATCCCTCCACCGCTGAAACCGGATGGTACACTCGCTCACACCGCTGAAGAGAAAGCAAATTTATTTGCTTCGCTTTTGCGGAGAACTCGCGTCTAGTTACTGCAGGGAAAACTCCATCTATCTCGCCCCGTGCTGACTGCTCTATGGCAGAAGTATATTCACCAAAGAGAGATCTTAAAATCCTGCGGTCTTTAGACGTGAGTAAGGCTAGTGGCCTGATGGTATACCAGCAATAGTCCTGCGTACCTGTGCGCCCGAGTTGTCCCGCCGCTAACCCGCCTGTACCGCCTTTCACTTGAGACTGGAATTGTGCCTAAGTCGTGGAAGCTTGCTAACGTCAGTGCCTAAAAAAGGTAGTCGAGCCGACCCTGTCAATTATCGACCCATTTCATCACCTCCATACTCTGTAAGACTATGGAGCGTGCACTTAACAATAAACTCCTGGCTTACCTGGAAGGTAACGATCTCCTCAGTGACCGTCAATACGGATTTCGCCGAGGCCGGTCAACTGGGGACCTTCTTGTGTATGCCACACACTTATGGAGTGAGGCCATCGAGAGACACGGTGAAGCTCTTGCCGTGTCACTCGATATCTCTAAGGCTTTTGACAGAGTTTGGCACGCTAGCCTTATAAGCAAGCTTCCTTCGTTTGGTATTCCTGATGGCCTTTGCACCTGGATATCAGATTTCCTGAGTGACCGGTCAATACGAGTAGTCATTGATGGCTACTTTCTGACCTCCAGCCTATGACGCCGGCGTTCCTCAGGGATCGGTCCTGTCCGCAACTCTATTTTTGCTGCACATAAATGATCTGCTTATGCCCGGTATCATTGGGTATGCAGACGACAGCACAGTTACGGATAGGAAGAAACCCAGTCTTGTCGAGAGGCCATGGTAAGCCGTGTGGATGCGTCCCTTCAAGCAGTCTCCTCTTGGGGTGATGCTAATCTGGTGACGTTCAACGCTACCAAAACACAGGCGTGTCTGTTCTCCACAACGGAGCAAATTCGAGCTTGCTCCGACTTTCCGGAATGTACCTGTCGCAGTGACTGATAGCCTAGAGCTTCTTGGTGTTCATCTCACTGCCAATCTCAACTTCGGCCAATATATCGAGTCCAAAGCAAAGACTGCAGCAAAAAAGCTGGGATCCTTTCCAAGGTAGGCAGTATTTCACCCCAGGACAGCTTCTAGCATTATATCAAGCCCAAGTCCGGTCTTGTATGGAATACTGCTGCCACCTATGGGATGGATCAGCCAAATACCAACTGGCTGTTTTGGACTCGATTGAGCGGCGTGCTGAGCGGCTCATTGGCGACCCTACTCTGACTGACGCTAAGCTGCAAAGCCTCGAGCATCGTCGTAGAGTTGCACGGCTGTCGGTTTTTTACAGGCTACATTTCGGTGAGTGTGCGATGGAATTACACGCGTTAATTCCACCAGCCCCTTTTCACCATCGGGATACAAGACGGAGGCGAGCGTTCCATCCTTACGTGGTAGACATTCCACACATCCGCACAGCCCGCTTTGGTGCCTCGTTCCTAATGCGCACCGCAAAGGAATGGAATTCTTTGCCTCCTTATGTGTTCCCCGATCATTACAACCTGGCCGTCTTCAAGGCAAGAGTGAATAGGCTGTTTCTAGGCAGCATGATCCATCTCGGCCACATCATCACTTACCATCAGGTGAGATGGCGGTCAAATGTCTGCCTATAAAGGATAAAAAAAAAAAAAAAAGATGGGCAGACAGCCACGGATACTTTTTATAAGTATATAATTACTTCCAATAAAATACTATGATTTTTTTAAATATGCCTGTTTGAAATAAAACCCATTACTAAGTGATAATAAATTGGCATTTTAAATAAACTTCAAATGAAGTATGGCTAGGGTAAAATTTTATATTTTGACTTTAATTTTAAAAAGTAAATAGTTTAAATTGGAAAACAAACAGAATCAGGAACAAATTAAGGAACCAAAAATACTAGAGACCGGCTGTTTACGACACGGGTGTCGAGCTGGAAAACAATTACGTTCCGTTAAGTTCCCTTGTCCTGTTCCGTTGTTTTTGTTCCAGTTTTTACGTTGCATTGAGACGGCTACAATGTAACACTTTTTTAATAAAACGAATGTCGCATTTCGAAAAAGTACCAAAGGTCCCTTGTTGTGCTTATGCAAAGTAGATTTGTTTGTGGTGTTTCGTTATTTTTTAAGGCAACCCGTTACAAGATTAATCATCATCATTAAACGTCCCCACCGGCGGGCATGAGCCTACCCGTGTATAGGCCTTAGTCGTCCACGCGGGCCCAGTGCGGATTGGCCGACTTCACCCATAACCTTTGAATCTCTTTGCAAGCGTGCGCAGGTTTCTTCACGATATTTTCCTTCACCGTAAGAGTGAAGGAAAATATCACGAAAATAAACGTATATATAATTTCGAAAATTCGAAAACACATTGGCACGAGGCTGGATTTGAAACTGCGCCCTCTAGATCGGAATGCACGAGTATTACTATAATATTTTAATATACGTCTTAAGCTTTAAGCACAAGTCGGGCATTATCTGTTTTCCGACCCTGCCCATTTTATCTCCCGCCCTGCAAAGGTCCCGACGCAGGTTCATTTTTTAAACCGACCGCAAAAAGGTTACTCGCGAGGACGCCCATGGGTTTGGCGGGATACTTTTAAATACATTTTTTATTCATATGAATAAGCATCAAACATTAAAATTAATGTCTTAGTCTTAGGCACAAATATTAATCGCGGTTTAGTGCACATAATCGTGTGCTTTGGTAAATCCGGAATGTATAATGTCGAATCCCAGTACTTTGGCAGGCAGTTCCCGCCGCTATCTAAAGATGGTAGATCTTAACAACCGCCAAGCCGCGTTTTGCTACAATTTATTAGCGTAGTTGATGAGAAGCCAATATCCTCAGAGCCTAGTGCTGTGTAATGATGTCTGGGCTCAAATCAATTTATTCAATTAACTCAAAAAAGATACAGAAAAAACAATAAAAAACATTTAAAATACCAACCAAAAAGTTGATACTTAAAAAAAGCCCTTGGAATAAATGGTCTGGGCTGGAGATAAATTGATTCATTGATATTTTAGATATATTTTGTTATGGTTTATTTAATTATTTATGTACACACAATCATTACAAAAAACAATACATAGGGACAAATTAATACAAAGAATACAAAAAATTCATGACGAAATTTCTTAAAGCAGGTCAAAACGAAAGGAAAGAAAGTGAGATAAGTAGGCCAATGCGTACTAAAAATATAATACAACGATGTATATACACATATGTAGTTATAACTATATACAACTTATACAGATAACCATTACATATAATCATACAATTATTTAGATACATAATGGTTTTACATCTTTTACAAGATAACAGCTAGACTGTTTTCCCTTTATCGACAAAAAATATGTGCAGTGGTTTTATACTATCAATTGGACCTTTACTTCAATGAAACATATATCATTAAAAATAATTAAAAAGCAATTTTAATAATGATACCAAAAGCAATTATTAATTTCTCCCTCTTTGGCCGTAACGTTTGGTCCCCCACCGCACTTAAATATTCACACGCGTTCTTAGTTAAAGGGAACTTGAAAAGCGAAAACGTAACGCGACGCGCCCGGGGTGATATCCTGCTTCCACCTTCTAGGAAATTGATAATTTTAACTTAGTGAACTTAAATATGCAATATGTTAAGCCAAATTAACTTGAATGACTTAATGCTACCTATCTCTTGTATAGCCTATTAGCGAACTATTTGAAATCCTATTAATGCTATTTATGAGACTTCATGGGGAAGCAGTCTGTGAACCAGACTAAACGACGCCAAAGGTTGTAGTGTTTCACAAACCCGTACTAGAGACTACAGACCTAGTATTAAATAGTATTATTTGTACGATAGCACGCCATGAATATTACCCACCTTTATGAATTAATCAGATTAAATATATACCTAAGTGTATTTTTTACTGAAAGATTTTATTCACTTGGATTGTGGACACTCGGCGAATACACTTATAAATTAAACAGATTAAAGCCTAATTATACACTTGTATAAAAGGTATTTAATGTAATACTGTAATTGTATTTAAACAGTTTTATTTGACGACCCATTTGGTGTTGCGGTTGAGAGGTCGACTGCAACACCAAGGGTTCCGGGTTCGATCCCCGGCAGTACAAACATTTGTGTGCATGAACATGTCGTCTGTTTTTTAATGGTCGAGGTGTTTTCTATGTAAAATATGTATGTATTTACAAAAAATGTATATAAGTAGTTTATCAACAATAACATACTTATAAAAAAAAGTTTAAGTTTGTCTTATGTACTAACAACAGTTTAGTACCCATAAGACAGGCTTTACGCTTAACTTGGGGCTAGATGGCGCTGTGTGAATGTCAGTGGATATTTATTATTTATTTACTAAGATTATGAAGTCCCATCAGAAGAGCCGAAGAAAATTATTTTTGCATGATTTCCAGTCAAGCCTTGCAGAGGCTAATTCACTAGAGCCTGTAGCACTAATTGGCTCTTTATTTAAAGCAAATTCAATTGCAGACCCACATTGGGTTGGCCGATAAATCGCAAACAAATTGTATATTCCAAAGTTGAGGCTCGATCAATGTTTAATTTCACAGTCCACATCTTTCAGACCTTACATAATGACCTTTGTGCTGATTAGGTGGCTTCAAATGGCTTTGAAGATCAAGTTAATTTGTTAAAATTAGGTAATTCAGGAGAGCGTCGGTGGCTCAGTGGTGTGGACTGTCGCCTTCCTACCAGGAGGCTGGTTCAAATCCACACGTACCAATGTATTTTCGAATTTTCGAAAAATATGTACGTTATCCGACGCTCTCACGGTGAAGGAAACATCGTGAGGAAACCTTCATGCACGCCTGCGAAGAGATTCGAAGTTGTGTGTGAAGTCGTCCAATCCGCACTGGGCTAGCGTGGACGACTAAGGCCTAATCACCCTATACGGTAGGCTCGTGCCCTCGGTGGGACGTTTAATGAGCTGATGATGATGATGATGAGTAATTTCATGCATCCTATCCACATTAGGCCTCCGTGGTGGGTTACTGCTCAATCGACCTATAGCTTTGCTGTGTTCCCCACGGTAAGGCCTATGCCCTGTTGACAATGCTGCCTTATTAGTGACTTCCAAGCATTTATGAAAGCCAAAATTAAGTTCATCATTATCAGCTTATTAAACGTCTCCACCGTGAGTATGAGTATAGGGCTTAGTCGTCCACGCGGGCCCAGTGTGGATTGGCTGACTTCACGCACAACCATTGCATCTCTTCGCAGGCATGCGGAGGTTTACTTACGATGTTTTCCTTCACCGTAAGAAGCGTCGGATAAACGTACATACGAGTATTATTGAAAATTTTAAAAAACATTGGTACGTGGCGGGATTTGAACCTGCGCCCTCCGGATCGGAAGGCAACAGTTCACACCAAGGAGTTACCGACGCTCCAATTAGCATTTATGAACGCCGACATTAAGTTATAACTTAAAATTTAATATAACACCATGCCAATGGTTGGTTGAGAGATTTAAAGGCTTTTAGATACCTATAGTACTGCAACGTGCAAGATTTATTGATCTTTTAAAAACCAAGCCATATTTGCATTACATTTTTATAGATACAGGATAATTTCACCATGTTATCCCGCCTAAACCTACAGTCACTTGGCATTTTTTTCAAAATCTTCTCCAAAGGGTTTGCGATATTAATGACAGGCTTGCCTAAGTGAAATCCAATGGACCGCGAATGATTCTGCCCTTTCTTACAAAGGGACACGAATGGAGGTTTAGAAGGTGTGTCGACGTAATGTGTTCGGATCCCGAATGAAAATGGCTTTGGGCTGTCCTCCATTTTGTTGCCTTTTGCGTGCAGGATTAGGGCGTGTTTTTATTCAATTAATGGAGTTGATATTAATCCACTTTTTCTGTTTATTTTCACACATTGCTGCAGTGTTGAATAGGAAATTTAAATATTTCTCTGAGCATCATTATAAACAAAAATGTATCATGTTGCACATATATTATTGACATCATTTTGTCGGTTTGCACGAGGTTTCTTTGTAGGTATTTACACGTTTATTCATAAAGAAAAGACTTCTTTTTCGGTTGGTTCGTATTCAAAGTACAAGTTTTGTTTAGTTTGGAATTTTCTGAGAATGCCTTATACTAGCTAGCTAGCTATTCATACCAATGCATTCTTGCATTTGACACAAATGGGTTAGCTCGACCGTAGTGAATCCACGATCTTATAGAAAACCAACATGAGTGCGGGGAAGCCAAAACTCACCTTCCTACACTTTATTTTTCCTGACTAAAAATGCCGACTTTGCTCCTTTGAAGTTACGAGTATACTTGTATGGTGTTACTACTATCCATCAGGTAAATTTCTGTTCGTTTGTCCACCTATGAAAGAAAAACCCACATAGAAGACCTGTTACGATTACCCTCGGGTTTTAACCTTTAAGGGCGCTAGCGTAAGTGTAACAATCCACGTTGAGGGTAAGAAATCAAATCTCTGAGCACGCATGATGAATGTTAATGCCTAGCTTTAATTACTTGCACCGGTTGTCGAGTCGGGACTCCTTGATTTACGTTGCCCGGGAAATTATTCCGAGCGTGATTTACTACGCACGCATTTTTACCTGCACAAATCCGGGCACGTGCCAATATAGTTCTAATCCTTATTGGCTTGGGGGTGGTTTTGGCTTGTGGTGTTCAGTTGATTTACTAATTACACAGACAGGAGTGCACGTACCGAATTTGTGGTACGAATGAGATTGGTTATGTTTTGTAAATTTGGGAATTAATGGAATAAAAGTTAGATTGGGCAGTACGGCGGGCAGTTGTTATGATAATTTCATAGAATTGAGAACTCGTTTAGCTTCAACCTACATATGTCTGGGTGTTTCTATGTATAATGTGTATGTATTTACAAAAAAGGTATATAAGTTTACCCGTTGTTTAGTACCCATATTATAGGCCAATGCTTAGTTTGAGACTATATGGCGTTGTGTGAAAGTCAGGGATATATATTTATTTAAATATTTGAAAGCTTGGTAAATAGAAGCTTTTTGAGATTATTCTATGAACAGTCTTTTACAAACTGTTGTCGTCATCCTCAATATCAGCCTTTGTCTAAGATCCCACTGCTCCCAAAGGTCTTTCAGTATAGCTTACCTGAAAGGAGACTTGAGTAGGGGTCGTAACCCGCCACGCGACCCCAATGCTATTTGTGAAATATACATCATATTTGGTACAAAAGTACCAAAGCAGCCTTTTTAGCACATAAATAATTTATCCATATTAATTTATGCTGGGTGCATCAATTCAATCAATTTACTAGGTGGTAGACTCGGTACTGAGTTGTCTAGGTAGGAACCACGGTAGTGCCATATATCGGCCCGTGAAATAGAACTAACATCTGTTGTTTCGGGTGTTGGACGCAGTGCCGCATGTATGACGAATAATAACTGTTTATCCGTTGTTGGTCTCAATCAATGCCGCTCTGTCATGGCCTGACATATCACTTACCATCGGGTGAGCATCTTGACCGTCCTGTACACTTGATTATATAAAAATAATCACATTCATTTATGCTGGTTTCATCAAGTCCAATAGAACATGAAACATTTTCAACAATACACTTTTCACGTGCGTAAAAAAAACGTAATCCGATGCTATTTCGTCACAGTTTTAATTACACTATTTCAGTTCGAATTAGGATCTGCTAGTACGTATCTATATACGTTTATCGTATAGCTTGTATCCCGTTGAGGGATTCTCCGTAGGCGTTAGTGAGGAAACAACCTAAATCTATTTGACGGATGTAAGAGGGTTGTATTAGGTTGGTTCGGCGGTTTGTATGGGCTGAACGGGTCGAATGTATTTGCTGTTGATTCGAAACCGAAGTAAACTGATGGATGTATGTGTAAAAATAATCATGTTGACTTCTTTATGTATGTATGCATAGGAGAGTTTGATTATGCAAGGCAAATGTTGTCTTTGTAGTGTTTTTAATAGTAGACGTGGAATAGCAGAATGAGGGAAGCGAAGGACCGGGATATATGATGTAGAAAGAGCAATACCTATATTTAGTAATAGACAGCGATAGGTTAAAGAAAGTGTTAAACTTACATATAGTATGCAACCTATTGAGAAGAGGCCGGAAACATTTGCGATTACATTTGAGTGATATGACAGATATACGATACCGGGATTTAATGAAAGTATACATTTGTTTTGTTAGGACATCAGATTCATGAATCGCACTGGCACCTAGTCTGTATAATTAATAAACTAATCAGCTCATCTGATGGCAAATGATTATTTTCTAATGAAAAATAATTTTCAAGAGAACAAAAGTGAACGAATTATGTTTTAACTTCGTGCGAGACAGTAAAAATTATGTTTGAGCAAACAATTTTGAACCTACTTAAATTAAAATAATAACTAAAATATCAAAAAAACATACAAAAAACAAGAAACTTCAAACCAATTGTAAACTAAGATGCCTGAAACTTGTCCCGCTTATTGTGAGGAACATGTCACGTTCATTAACCTCAAACAAAATGTTCCACAAACATGAACAATGATATAAATTAGAAAATACTGCCATGTATTCATAGAGCGGGCGTATACGGTGCTACACGATATCTAACCACAGCTCGCGTCTCCCTAAGGGATAAACCCAAATCTATCTTACGTCGGCCAATTTCACGCCATTCTAAACCTTGTATCATGGGAATAGAGCAGCCGTTTCGGAGGCATTCGACCGACAGACACGTCTAGCAGCTTTAATACCATTAATCGTGTAACCACACAGTCGCGTTACTAAATACAGGGTGTTTATGGACGTCAATTTTTCAGCTTAGCTTTTTTATGTAGGTTTTGAAACGTGACCAAAAATAAAAATTTCTTTACTCAATTTAGGTCTTTAAAGAACACTTATGAATGTTAAATGAAACTACAACTGGTTCGGACTGTCGTTAACTACTGAGAAAAATCCAGCAAGAAACCCAGTAGTTTCTCATTTCAAAAAGATTGTGTTTTGTACAGCATTATATTATTTCTAGACCTTAGGCGATAGTCGCCTTACTGGCTCCTTTTTCTACTTAGGTTAGAACATTGCAAGCTGAAAAACCTGATTGTCCGAAAAGTAAGATGACTCCATGCTTTGTAGAGCACGTTAAGCCGTTGTCGGTTCTGGCTACAATTTTAGGATAGTAGTCTTTAAAACCCACCAATCCGCATTACCACCAATACCATACCACCCAACCCACGAGGTGGGTTATGACCCGATCTCCCCATATCTATGATAAGCGGGAAGGCTTGTGCCATGTAGTGTGCAATAAGCTGATGACGTCGATGTTTCTATGAAAGTTTTTGGTGAAAGTGAGCGCTGTCTTTATTTCTCTGCTGTTTTGTACCTAAGTCGCCGCTTAGGGTGCTGGAAAAGTAATAGTGGAGACAATAGTACTAAAATACTGCCATCACCACACGCCTGAAATTAAACATAGATATTGAATGCAATACTTTTGTGAAAAACTGTTTTAGTGATTTCATAATAAATGAATTCAGTACATTTGTAATGAATTATTTCAGTGTTTTTGTGATGAATTATGTACTAAAATGTAATTTTATCCAAGTTCGCAAGTGGCCGATGCGCGGCGCAATATAAACAACGTGGAAAGTTTCAAAGAAATTCAAACTTTACCGGTCGTTTTTCTCACACGTAAAGTACTCCATGCCTCCTCAAGTCACGGTCCTGTGATACTGAGCTGCCAAATAAGTAATATTTTATGATAAGTCTGTTAACAACTTGAAAATTATCTACCGTTTATAAATAATAATAATAAGCGCTGATTTGGTAGAATAAAATAATATGAAATACGAATACAAAACACACCTCTCCAGATATTTTGGCAGAGAGATAAAAATGTGACCATGAGCAATAAAATGATAATTTTATCTTTGATGTTATCAATAAAGTCAAAATCACTTCATAACACACGCCATAAAAACACGCGAAAAATAGTATAAACACATTTAAATAGCGAAAGCATAAAAATGACTTTGATACTAGGAAATCGCTTCCACAGTTTTGGTCTCTTAGTTTATTTATTTATTTATACAAATAAGTACACATTATAACAAAGCTTTGCTTTCTGCCAAACTGTGCAACAGTTTGTCGGCATATTAAAGTACACTTTCCAGAGGCATACTTTTTATACATTAACAGTACACAATTTTCACTATTTGTTTCTCAATTACAAGCACATCTTATAATATGACAGCAGTTTGCTAAATCGACTAAATTACAAAAATAAACAGATACGATGTCAAGTGAGTGAGTTGCCGATGCCCCAAATATAAATAATACATAGGAAAACCTAAACCAGTACAAACAGACCTGTTCATGCATACAAATGTTAGCATTGCCGAGGATAAAACTCGAAACCTTTTGATAACCAACCTTGTTGTACCCCACTTCTCAACCAGTACACCACATTTGTGTCAAACATGGCAAAATCCATCATATTTTTAGTAACCCTTCTCTTAAGTTTTTTAATTGAATTAACCCACGGACCAATATTGTCTGAATTAAAGAAATTTGAATTGAAAATACTTTTCTGGGCGTCACTGTGCGAGAAAGCCCTAAGGGCGCCCCCCTGAACGCCGGTAATAAATACACGTGGCGTGTCTAGTTGCACGATCGATTCCCGGTCTGCGCCCGTGGAAGATGCGGTTTTACCCAAACACACATTTCTTATTATCATTTCTATTCCGCTTGGTTAGAGTCGAGATTGGGACAGCAGAAGTGATTACTCATCGAGGCTTTCAATTTAAGAAAATGCTGTAGTGTTTCTTTGGTGTATCAGATGTACTAGGGTGGCATAAATAAATAGGAGGTGTTCTTACTTTACGCTTAAATGATCCTGGTTTTTAAAATTCTGATATTAGTATACTTTAAATTTATGTAATGAGACAATTATGAGGTTTGAATGAACTTAATTTTTGATGCAATATAATTTTAGGGGAAAAAATAAGAAATATATAATAACAGAATAGATTGCACCTAGCTTATGAGTAAATACAGATTTAGGATTAACCGTAGATTGCCTAGACCACAAATTATGCCTTTGGTTTCACAGAGTCAGTCGACTGATGAATAGGCATGATGACTAGGTCCTGGAATCGTAAGAACTATTTTATATTATTACAAATCTAGGTTAAAAATAACGATGTGCTTACTCTCAGCTCGAAAACTCATGATTTATGAATTTTATTAGTATTCAAAGATGGGTGGGCAAGTCTATTTTTAAAGTACATTAATTGTCAAAAAATTGTAAACAAAAGGATAACACATATAACTTAAAGCAACTTTTGCTATTATACCATTTGAATAAACGCAACATTTAATATAGTTGTAGTACAAAATTCACAAACTATGCATACGAATTACTGAGGCGTGACGTCATAACTAGGTAGCCATTTGTATGAAGCGTTTTTGGGAAAGTCCATTATTGTGTTTTTAGAATTGAAAAATCTCTGAGTGTTAATGTTAACGGAGTATTTTTTTTACCAATGTTCCTATTATCCATGAATATAATAGCAGAAAAAAAATTGTCATCATCCCTATTCTCGCTAAAGACTTCGATATACCACTACGTCAGTCTTAACATGTTTCGCAAGCTCTTGTATAATAATAAGCCACTATCGAGAGGTGGATTTTAGTAATTTCTAGTTGTTTATATTATAAATATAGGTATATTACTAATGCATTTTTAATTCAATAAATTAATATTTAATGTATGTGGTGTTTACCTTTAATTAAGTGTACAATTGGTCTTATATTTTACATGTATACAATTACTATTAAGAATTATTTTATTTCTTGTTGGTGAACCTAATTAAATAATTAAGAGTTCTGGAGTGGAGACCGCGTCTTGGCAAGTGGAGCGTAGGACGCTCTCCGGCCCGATGGACCGACGACTTGCGAAAGGTCGCTGGTGGAAGCTGGATGAGAAAAGCGGAGGACCGGGATGTCTGGCGCAAAATCGGGGAGACCTATGTCCAGCAGTGGACTGCAATAGGTTGAAGAGAGAGAGAGAGAGAACCTAATTAAATAGAAAAAACTAGTACAATTCCCATGACGGAGTCATTTATACAAGAAAGTAAAACATAAATAATGATATAGCTAATAATGACATATAAGAGCCCCAATATCGTGACGTATGCCTCGAATGGGGAATGTAAGACATCCCATACCTTACACTCTTGATCAAAAGTCCATACTTACGGGAACGTATTAACAAAAAGTAAACCACAATAGATGGTCCAGATCGACCGACTGGCTCGCTTCCAACCCATTGTGGCCGCGCTACCTGTTACGGTATTGTGCTACGCCGTAGTCGCTCGTGCCTTTTGTCCTGGTGTAGGTGTCGTAGCACCACGTAGCATGACGATTCAATTTTGTACTGTTTACCAATACATAAAATGTTGAGAAACCTGATAGCACTTTGAACGATAAAAGTCGATAATAGTGTAAGAGATAGTCATTTGTCAATTTATGGGGAAAGGTGTTGGAGACATTCTTATCAATGTTAAGCGTCATACTAGTAAAGCTTTTTCAGTTTGCTCAAAACTCAAAGGTTATTTATTCAAATAATCTTTGACTATTCAGAGAGTATCGAAAGTATCTATCTATAAAGTATCTTTTATAGACAGATACTTTCGATTCGTCTATATTTTACGAGATTTTCAAAATCTAAATGAATCTACGCTAAATTAAGTTTTAGCAGTATTTCGGGTGGGATGGTTTGAATCTTACTGATAGAATTCGGCAATATCAAGAAATCATCATCAGCCCCGTCCAGGGACTTCCAACAGCGTATATATAAAAACCTTCCTAAGATTGAAGCCGGACCCACAGTTGAACGTGCCCTAGGAAGCACGAAATTATTATTCTTTTCAAACCAAAGTGACTTACTGAACTTTTTAAACCATGAAGGCAGTTAATAGAATATCGAAGGAGGGAAATTATAGCATCCGTACATATGTATGAACCCATGGTTAGTTCGTATTCATCCCTGATCAGACAGTCGCCGCACGTCCCCAATCAATGATGTGATTGTCTATAATTGCATGACGATGCTCCGGCTCGCTGACTCAGTCATTAAATGACTGCGGCAGCACTGATGACAAATTAGTACACAGATTGTCCGTACAAATGTTTTAACATGGTCGAATTATGGGGATGGGATTTGTTGTATGAATTTTACTTATCAATGCATAGTTTTAATATCCGTTATCATCATCATCAGCTCATTAAACGCCCCACGAGGTAGGAGTCTCTACCGGATAGGGTGATTAGACCTTAGTCGTTCCACGCGGCCAGTTACGGGTTTGGACGACTTCAGGACAACACATTGAATATTTTGCCAGGCGTGCGCAGGTTTCCTCACGATGTTTTTTCGTTCCGTTAAGAAGCGGTCGGATTCGTTCATATAAATTCGAAAATAAGAAGACACATACACGTAGCGGACGTGGTAGGCACACGTGAAAGTGAAAGTACTTTTAAAAGTACTGTTCTGACTTATACAATTTGATTTTTGTAAAAGAATAACTTGGATTGATTTTATAACATACAATGAACATAACTACAAACATCTTAAGTCGTAAGTGATTGGTTAAGTTATTAAATTTCCTTTTTTTTTGTGTCCTCCGAAACGATTTCTTAAATAAATAAACGATAATACTCCTCGAGGAACACAACGCTAATGTTATAATAAACTTGCAAAAGCTTTCACCTAGAGGCGCATATGCTGGGGCAGCCGCTAGAGATAGTTGAAAGGGACAACCTTTCTATATACTGTTACAAATGAGCTGTTCAACTGTGCGTAAATAACATATTTACCATTGGAACATACTTAGCACTCAGACATTTCCACCAGTCTTTTGCTCTTGCTACGTTTGCTCCAATCGCTATAAAAAAAATCTTAATAATTTTTACTATTATATTAATTATAGTGGTAGTAATCATGTTGTTACAAGGTTAGCTACAAAACTTTAAACACTTGAACGAAAACACTTTTCGTATTTTGGAAATTCCATTTGAAACTATTAAAAATGTGCCAGGTACGATTTTTAAATGCTCCATTGATTTATTACTGTATTTTCCATTTGTGATAATAAAGTTATTAAATACTGTTAAAATATAGAACATAGTAGACAGTAATAGAATGAAGTGATCAGAAAAAATGCTGACTTTGTGATAGTTTAGTAATTTTATTTTGTAAGTGCATCCAATAAATAAGCCGAAGGATTTATTTGAAAAACATGTATGATAGAAAAGAAGCTTAGTTTCTGATTTTTAAAAATAAAACATACTGTCTAATCCAGCCGCAGAACCATTAATACCCTGAAAAGGTAAATACAATGTGAATTAATGTATTATTACTATAGCAATGAAAAATATCCCTTATCATTGTAAACACCACCATTTGGAATAAAATTATAGATAATCCATATGGACTATCCCTTTTTCTAAAACTGACCTAATAATACTATCCTTTTTATATATATCCGTCGTAGGAGTGGGATCGATTATGATAACAAGCTATATACAATAACGAGATAATTTAATTCGGTAAGGGCATCTAACCCTACTTTCATTAAGGGATCCATCAAAGCGAGGATATAGTGGGTGGCATAGGCGAGACGTGAGAGTGGGGTGTGGGGGCGAACATTAATGGGTCGATAAGCGGGTAAGTTGTTGGAGTTACTTCCTTGCGGTCTGGCCTGGCGCGTGGATCGCATTTTGTTAATGCTGCATAAGCATTGATGTATTGCCGCGAAGTCAATAGCGGTTAAGCAAGATGTAACAATTTAAATGATTTTAATTGTTTGGTGACTTAGGAGACGAAGGATCATCTGATGAAAACGCCTGACGTGACTTGTAAAGCAGAAACATTAATATTCGTGCAGTGC
>PQWD01013389.1:0-50141 GCA_019425675.1 Leucinodes orbonalis | reverse complement strand
TGTTTCGTGTAAACATTTAGGTATATCAGCTATTTTCGAAGTGAATTGCGATAGATCGACCAAAAAAAACCTGAAATAGGGTTGAATTGAGTAATCTCCTTTTTTGAAGTCTGTTAAAAAGGGATATATGAAATTATTGACCTTACCTTTTTTGAATTGAAGACTGGAAACGATTACAGCGAGTACTGGAACAAAAGAACTAAATGTTAACAT
Source organism: Leucinodes orbonalis (assembly GCA_019425675.1). NCBI lineage: Eukaryota > Metazoa > Arthropoda > Insecta > Lepidoptera > Crambidae > Leucinodes > Leucinodes orbonalis. The sequence goes on along the minus strand of PQWD01013389.1, from coordinate 49,928 downwards.
AGTTTAAATATGATGTAATAATAACTTTAGAAAAACTACGGCTACGTATAACTGCTTGAGATCCGCAAAGGAGGAAATATGTTTCTTAGGGAAATCTATTTAGAAAGCATCTTAATAGGAGGATTACGAATTCTTATATTGTCGTGAAGGTTTTACCTGACATAGCGTTTATTTACGCTAGTACGGTTCTCTGTGTGCGTTTTTAAACCTTAGATATTTATTCTACTGTAGAAAATACGTGTAATAACTATTTAAGTATTGTAAAATATAATAATAATTTTCGGTCGGTCGGTGGCTAGAGAGCGTCGGTGGCTCAATGGTGCGGACTGTCGCCTTCCTACCGGGAGGACTGAGGTTCAAATCCCGACACGTACCAATGTGTTTTCGAATTTTCGAAAATATATGTACGTTATCCGACGCTCTTACGGTGAAGGAAAACATCGTGAGGAAACCTTCATGCACGCCTGCGAAGAGATTCGAAGGTTGTGTGTGAAGTCGTCCAATCCGCACGGGTCGCGTGGACGACTAAGGCCTAATCACCCTATACGGGTAGGCTCGTACCCCTCGGTGGGGACGTTTAATGAGCTGATGATAATAATTTTGGCAAGAACAGCTACTGGACATGTTGTCCTTGTTCCCTTATTCAAAATGTAATTTTTTGGCATTCAAGGCCCTGAATTAGTAAGCCGGTCACGAATGCCGCTGTAGGACGTCCTCCTGTTCAAAGGACCGAACACTTGCAATAACTGGTAGATTTAAAATAATGCCTATCGCAACTCAGCTATACTTACAGTCTACATGCGTCATAGACAATCATACCATCTAACTACGTGATAACATAACGTTTACATGAAATATAAGATCGTTAATCTACGATGATTCCGACACGTTACAGTTTTTGGCGTTCAGTCAAACATATCCTTGTAATTTTAATAAATTTTCATATAATAACTAGCTCGAATTCATTTTAAAATATTTTCCTTCGTTGCAAGGTCTTTGGTTAAGTTCGCTTTGTGGAATCCGAATTTAAATATCATTATATCTATTACATATAAATATACAATGGAGTGTTCTTTTTTTTAATATTCTATCTATCAACTTCGGCAGTCCACTGTGGATATAGTTCTCCCCCATTTGGCGCCAGATATCCCGGTCCTCCGCTTTCCTCATCCAGCCTCCACCAGCGACCTTTCGCAAGTCGTCGGTCCATCGAGCCGGAGGGCTTCATATTGTGTCGCATTTTAATATTAATATACCAATTTTTCTTCATGCATATGATATACATACGGTACATGTGCCAGAATAATAATTTGTTTAATTTTGTCTGTCTGTCGGTCTGTCTGTCTATTTGTTCCGGATAATCTCTGCAATGGCTCTGAAATGGCTGGATGTATTTAGATGGAACTTTTTTTAGCAGGTAACTGATGTAATAAGGAAAAATATAGGCTATATTTATTTAGTCAATACCTTTTATATTCGAAAAATAAATCATTTTTACCGCACAGCGGACACGCATTGTGTGACTTAACTAAGCGATTTTAGGTAATGTTTTACTGCGGGAGAATATCTTTTAACGCGAGTAATACCGCGGGGAGCAGCTAGTATTTAATAAGTCACCCGCAGAACTGTCACAAAATGTGCAACCCACGCTTGCCCACAGTACACGCGTCACCCGCCTATTTGAATAAGTACAAGCAAACAGGCGTCGAGATGATCTACTTTGGCTCATAGAAATTTAAATGGATCGTGTGCTTATCCGACAAACTCAATAGGGTCTCGATTTGAAAACGAGACGCGGCGAGGACATTGAACGGTACGAGTACGGTTTGGCAAAAGGACATCAAAAGTACGAGTAAATTCGGCGTGAAATAACTTTGTGCTGTGTTATGTGTTTGATTGAAGTTACCGGAGGACAAAGAAGTGTCTCTAAGTATTTAGTTTAATAAACGTAGTGCCGTGTAACATTATTATAATCACAGATTTCCCAATACAGGAGATGGGGCAAGCCGCATTTTTAAGTGCGACAAATGTAAGCTCAACGAGCATACACTGGTTGCCAGTTTACGCTCTGTGAGACGAGTCAAGACGCACGAATATTAGAAGAAATTACGTTTTTCCCAAAATGCCATCCTGTGCAATTGTAACATGCCATCATCGCAATGAATCAGTAAATTTACCAAGAAATATAATAACTTTTCACAGGTAAGAACCGAAAAGAAATTGCGACACTGGGACTGCCTATAAACTTGGCGGCTTGTCCAGTCTAATTGTATATTCGGATGTCTGTGATTATAATGCAAACATTAAAACCTCCACAGTAGAGAGATAGGTTAAAAATTCATGCGAATGTATATATATGTAGTTTGAGAAATAAATAAATAATTATTATATCAGATAAATGATCCGTAAAATCATTTGTAGCCGCATACTTTTGGGGGGCATAGCAAAAATTAGAATGTTAGGGATGGGGGTACTATTATATTTGTTACAAATAATGTTTTTGTATCTAAATCCACATACAAATGATGTAGACGGACGAGCTGGGTGATGGTGTTATTTACCATTTGATGAGCTATCTGCAGTGGTAGTGTAATGGTCACGTATGTCGCAAAATTGATGGCCGTTGGTGGAGACGAATTCTAGATTGGAGACCCTGTCTTGGCAAGCGTAGCGGCCTCCAGCCCGATGGACTGATGACTTGCGGAAGGTCACTAGTGAAGGCTAGATGAGAAAAGTGGAGAACGGGATATCTGGCGCAAAATGGGGGTGACCTGTGTCCAGCAGTGGACTGCGATAGGTTGAGATAGATATCTGCTCGTTTGTCCCCTACTACCTAAAAAAGTATTTCAGAAACCAACGAAAAAAGGCTATTGCAAAGTATTCTTCCCACAATCGGTATCTCTTACCGTCCGACTACAAATATGGCAGGGTTCCGCGATATCTGCGGTCGCAAATATTTGCCGAGACTCGAGAGCCCTCTGCCGAGCGCCGTTTGCTCAGCTTCGTACTGACGCTCTTTGTGAACATGTTAGTACACGATTTAATGTGCACCCGGCAAAGGAAAACGTTAAAATCATATTATTTTATAATATAGGTTTCGTTTTACAAAAATGAGAGTTTGGTGCAAGGGTTTGGAAGACAAATATAACGTATAAAAACGTGAACCAACTTGACTAGTTGCATAAGAAAGACATATAGGAAAATATTTGTGCACACGCGTTTAAATTATTTTTTGCGTAACTATTTAACGTAGTAATAAAATACATGTCATCATCAGCTCATCAAATTTCTCCACCGAGGAGCACGAGCTTACTCGTATAGGGTGATTAGCCTTAGTCGTCTACGTGGCCCCAGTGCGGATTGCACGACTTCACACACAACCTTCGAATCTCTTCGTAGGCGTGCATGAAGGTTTCCTCACGATGTTTACCTTCACCGTAAGAGCGTCGGATAACGTACATATATTTTCGAAAATTCAAAAACACATTGGTATGTGTCGGGATTTGAACCTCAGCCCTCCCGGTAGGAAGGCGACAGTTCACACCATTGAGCCACCGACGCTCAATAAAATACATGAGTAGGGCTCAAAAATTTAGTGTTTTCTTTTTTATAAAGCCGTAGAACATTGTGCTCGTGAACGCGCCGTATTGGCTCCTCTTGCTTTATCAACGGCGGAAGACCAGCGTCCGGACTTCCTGGGGTTGTTCTCACTACGTTGAGTTGACACCCTTTCAGTCCAATTACGGAAATTTCAAATCTTATTTTTATTTATGTTTAACATTGGATGTTGCAATGTTTCTAAATACATTTTCCTTTTTTTTGCAAATTGTCGCGTCAAATTATAACTTACAATTAACTTGTGTATAAAATACCCGGCCAATTCATAAATCATACTTACACAAACATATGTTTATTCACAAAATAAAGATTTTTAATATTTTTTTTCAAAATATAATATTTTAATGTAAATTAACTTCCTTAGTCTCAGCCTTATTTTTGACGGTGTCAGTATTCCATATAGCAATACAGTTCGTAATCTTGGCATAACAATTGACAGCTCTTTAACGTGGAATGCTCAGGTTTCTGGTGTCAGTAAGAGAATGTTTGCTGCTGCTGCATTATTGAATAAGTTGCGGAATCTATTACCTATTCCGACTAAGATTGCCTTAGTTCAGGCATTGCTCCTTCCCATCTTGGACTATGCTGATTGTAGTTATTTGGATCTTAGTGAGATTCTCCTAAACAAGTTAGAGAGACTGCAGAATTTTTGTATTAGGATAATTTATGGTCTTCGTAAATACGATCGTGTTTCTTTTTATCGTGCAAAACTTAAATGGCTTCCTATACGCCAACGCCGTGAACTTCACGTTCTTTCGCTTTTATACACTATCCTTTTCAATGAAGTGGCACCAGCTTATCTCAAAGAGCGATTTAGTTTCTTACAGTCTTCTCATTATAGTGGTCTGCGTTCATCTTTAAAACTTAATCTTGCTTTTCCTTCTCATTCTTCCCATTCATTTACCCAGTCTTTTGCTGTTTAATCCATTCGACTGTGGAACTCTCTGCCAATGTCCATTCGTCAGTCTCCTTCCCTAACTATTTTCAAAAGTCGCGTAAAAGAATTTTACCTTTCAATTTAACATTATTAAATTTTATTTCGCTTATTTTTTTTATTATTTTATTTATAAATGTATCTTATTATTATGTATGTTATATTCCTTATACCTTAATTTATTAATAGAAGCTTATCTATTTGTTTTCATATCAATAATTAATGTATTAGATTTACACATATTGTTAAATTTTCTCTCAGCTTGAATACGCTTCAACTGTTTGGAATCCAATGTATGCTAAATATGTTGATCAACTTGAGAACATACAAAATAAATTCCTAAAAAGACTTAAATTTAGAGATAAAAATTTTGATACGGATATAATTGATTCGTTAGTTGCTCGAAGAAATCACAGAGATCAGGTTCTTTTATTTAAAATCATCAATAACCATGTCTATTCTCCTTACCTCTTAAGTAAAATACTTTTCAAATGTTCACGACGTAATGCGCGCCACAAAAATACTTTTGTCACACCTATTTGTAAATGTAACTATAGGACGAATAGCTTTGTCATAAGAGCATGTAAAGCATTCAATGCCAATTACAATCATATAGACATCTTTCATGAAAATGTGAAGCGGTTTCGTTATCTTTTACGAAATCATAAGCTTGTATAAGTGAACTGTAGTAATTTCTTTTCTCTTTTTTCTTAGTAAAATGTTAAAAATATGTTTTCCTTATATCCTATTTCTAATATCGAACATATTATTATGATCGAAATTAATAAATGTATGTATGTGACTTTTGTTCGTGCTTTGTATTTTTGTGTCTAGCTTAGCAGTGGACATTTTTAAGTGCTTATGTATTATGTCATGTACACTAAACACATGTATTATACTAAGCTGTTAATTTCCTTAATAAAGATAAATAAATAAATTATTTAATTTTATTCTCACGAATGTAATGGACATTGTGTATTTTCACGCCGGTACAAACTCCGGTAAAATGGAATTTATACTAATGCACTTAAATACTAATACTAATGACATATTCTGTTTGCAAATTAATATATTTGATATTTTGATTGGATATTTGATATAAATGTTACATCTTTTATTTCATTTCATAAAAGTAGAACATGTACACGTAGGTTCATCATCATCAGCTCATTAAACGTCCCCACCGAGGGGCACGAGCCTACTCGTATAGGGTGATTAGGCCTTAGTCGTCCACGCGGGCCCAGTGCGAATTGGACGACTTCACACACAACCTTCGAATCTCTTCGCAGGCGTGCATGAAGGTTTCCTCACGATAACACGATTACACATGACGACACGTAGGTTATTATTTTATATTGTTTTAATATTAATGTGAAACATGCTCTTGAGATTTTAGTATTATTTGGTTTGAAACTAGGAAAATGTACTTTGCCGTTAGCTACAACCAACCTTCACAATAACATCGATGGAATCATACTTTTATATTTTTATTTGCACGCTACTATGTATGTTTTTCTACGTATTTAATGACATTCATGTTTTATGGTTAAATCAGTTCTTTCAAGCCCAAATTGATAATGGAATCGCATTATCAAATCTGCGAGTTACTGAAAATCCACATTAAGTGGTAACTACGAACATTAGTGGTTTATTAACAAGCATCAATATTTGTGTAGTCATAACTGCCTTCACATACAGTTTGTGTGTACTAACAACAGCTTATCTCCGTATACTTCCCATTTTATCAAACTAGTTTTAACCACTTCAACGTTCTGGCATTTGGCCAAGCAGCTCTAAGCTCGAGACTGCTCGGTTGCCGGTCTGGGCTCTGTAGTGCAGAGAGCATAAACGGACACTTCTATAACTTATTCTTTTGTGAAACTGAACTATTGGCTAATATTTTAGCAGTTTGTTTTCCTTTTCTGGTCGCAATAAGTCACCATGGAAATCCCGTTTGGGGTTAACCCGGGACTTAAGAAGCGTTTCGAATAGTGGTTTTGGATTCGGGTCGAGTGATCGATACAGGTGGCTTTTGGTAGGAAATTATTGTAGAATAATATTTTTCTGGTGTTTATCATTTCATTTATTATATTTTCGTAGTGTAGGTAATACATCAATATGAATTTGGCACTGTGCACAGACGAAATAATGTTTATTACTTGATTTTACTGTTGAAAAAGTGTCTGAAGAAGAAGTGCAAGTACTATACTTAATTTTAATGATAAAATCTTGCCATCAAATTCCGTTTCTTTATTCCTATTATAAGGGTCAATAGGTTACATTATACGTCATACATAGGCTTTTTTCTCTATACATTGGCGATCTTTCGTTTATTTTCTAATGGCAATGTTTACATACGAGTAAGAATTCTCACAGCAGGATCTACGTTTGTTCGTTAAGTAGAACGACCAGCTCTGGCTCCAAGCCAAGTGTTTCTCGACCTGATACCTTGCAGTTTATGTTAGTGTTCACACGCTCCACGATCAAGGCATTAGTATTTATTTTCAGAACTCGAATAAATTATTGCGACTTGAAATAAAGGGACCGGCTATAGAAGACCAATCCGCTTTAACACTATGTAGTTTTAGGGGAACATTTACGTTTATTAAGTACGTATATAAATCTTATTTGTAAATTTAAACTATTTAAATAGACATATTTAATAAACATGCATATCAATGTCTTATTTACCTGTGATGACTTACTATGAATAATACCTGGATTACTCATCATCATCAGCTCATTAAACGTCCCCACCGAGGGGCACGAGCCTACCCGTACGCGGGTGTATAGGCCTTAGTCGTCCACGCGGGCCCAGTGCGGATTGGACGACTTCACACACAACCTTCGAATCTCTTCGCAGGTGTGCTTGAAGGTTTCCTCACGATGTTTTCCTCCACCGTAAGAGCGTCGGATAGCGTAAATATATTTTCGAAAATTCGAAAACACATTGGTACGTGTCGGGATTTGAACACGACAGTACACACCATTGAGCTACCGACACTCATACCTGGATACCTGGATTACCATTATTATTATTTCTAATTTGATGTTCAAATTTGTCCCAGATCGTTTAGGTATGTAGGCTTAATAGCTGAAAATAAAGATGATTCCAAAAATAGGAAATCTCGTTAATCCACGGGCCCTGGCTGCCAATATGGTGGTGGTAATGGTATTGAAACGTAAAGGACAGATAGGCGACTGATAGAACACCTGGGTTAGTTTTTGCTCATTAAATAGTATAACGGAGACCTACGACTCTCCTATATTGAAACATTTCGTGCGTTTGCTGCAACTGAGTGACGTATGTGATCGGCAGATGCAGAGATGAAATGTTTTGTATGTAATTTCGTTGTGTGTGTTTTGTATATTATTATATATAATAATGTGCCTACTAATACTACTAATCGATGGATGAATTTGGAATCTGAAAATAAATGTTTATTATTATTATTTATCTCACGATACTACTGAATACGTTTAAATATTTGGTCAAGTATGTAGCTTCAGATTTTTTAACAGTGAAGGATATTAGTTATATTTGAAATATTTCTCTTGATATGGGGTTAAACCATCAGGTTCCAAGTACATACATTTTTGTGCATGAACATGTCTGTATTGGTCTGGATGTTTTCTCTATATAATCATAAATGTGTTGTTACAAAAATAAATAAAAAATTGTGAGTTGTTTAGTATCCACATAACAGGCTTATGCTTTGTAAACACAGCGCCATCTAGCTCCAAGTTAAGCGTGAAGCCTGTATTATGGGTACTAAACAAAGGTTAAACATACTTACATACAGTTTTTTCACCCAGACCATTACAAACATACATGTTCATGGGCACAAATGTTTGTACTGCCCGGGGATCAAACCCGGAACCCTTGGTGTTGCAGTCGACGTCTAAACCGCTACACTAAATGGGTCGTATAATATAACACATGAGTGCAGCATCACATACCATTAAACATTTGGCTCCGAGCGCACCCGTTATTTGTTTCCGACAAGTGGTGACAATTTAATCTGCGCCCGTTGGAATAGATCCCATATTGGAATAAGTGGTTTTACCGTGTAAACAGTTTTATGTGACAGGCTCGGCGATGCCAAACAAGCAAGGCAGTTATTGCGTTAATGAAAACCATTTATGAAGGCTTAGATTAATATTGAGTATAAATAAACGGATTCTGGAGTGTTGGAGAGCAGACTGCGTTTTGGCAACCGTACTTTAATAAGGACTTATAACTTTCATCGTGATATAGGTGCCCATGCCCCTATATTTAACAACTAGCTAAAATGTAAAAAAATATTGCGTGTTCATGAATCTACAGCGTATTTTCTATGTGTTGGTGGTGAGACACTAATGTTACGTGTGGAGCCCCGACACTAATTGGGAGTTGCATGTTCCGAATAAAAATGCATGTATTTCCCCAAAGCTAAACCCTTGTACACTAAACGGTTAGTGTGCAGCAATTGATGGCGTTCATTCATTCAACGCGTTTGTAAACTAAAAATGCGGACATATAACATTCATACTTACATGTGCCCCTACAATGTGATATGTGGTGTAATGAGAAGTAGGTTACAAAACCAAGGATTTCGTATTTCATCCCTTATCAGAATAAACATTTGTGTGCATGGTAATATCTGTTTGTAATAATGATAGATAGCGCAGTGTAAATAAATTAGTAAAGTAGCCAACTTCGCAACTAACCTCAAGGACCGCAACGATCGTCAAATGATATAGTAAATTTAAAGATAGAAACTCAAAGCTCTATCCTGCATCGATGGTGTGGACCACAGATTTCCCAATACAGGAGATGGGACAAGCCACGTTTAAAGTGCGACAAATGTAAGCTCAACGAGCATACTGGCTGCCAGTTTACGCTCTGTTAGACGAGTCAAGACGCACGAATATTAGAAGAAATTACCGTTTTTTTCCAAAATGCCATCCTGTGCAATTGTAACATGCCATTATCGCAATGAATCAGTAAATTTACCAAGAAATATAATAACTTGTCACAGGTAAAAAACCGAAAAGAAATTACGACACTGGGACTGCCTATAAACTTGGCGGCTTGTCCAGTCTAATTGTATATTCGGATGTCTGTGGTGTGGACTGTTGCCATCCCATCTAGAGGGTGAAGGGTCCAAATCCCGCCACGTACCAATGACTTTAAAATGTGCGTTTATCCGGTTCTCTTCCGGTGAAGGTAACCTTCCTGAGAAAATCTGCGCCTCACGCCTACGAAGAGATTCAAAGGTTGTGCTTGAAGTTTGCCAATCCGCACTGGGTCCGCGTTGGCCTGTACAGTAGGCTCGTGCCCCTAAGTGGGGACGTATAATGAGCCAATCATGACTCAAAGCTCCAAAACAGCAACGAGTGCGTTGCCAACCTTAATAAGTAAGGGTAAGAAGTCATATTATGGAGGGTAGATGGTACTGGGCTTTAAATTACCTCATTGACTTGACTCCCCCACTCTATTAAAAATAATGGTATATACTTTAAGTACAAAAAACTATTCAATTTGTAGAGTAAGGCAAAAAACACTCCCTCGACGACCATGTGACAAATTACTAGGTATCTATAAAATATATTTCGCGAAAACAAAGTTGTTAGTAAAACATCCTCGAGTTTATTGTCCTTTCGATAATATTGGCTGATTTCCCTTCGGCTCTTTTACCCACATTGCAAACAACGAAACAACAAATGGTAGCTTACGCGTGACAAAAAATTATTTGTCGAAATCAATCACAGCTGCTTTGGCAAAAACTGTGAGCATTATGTGATGAAGATGAATTTCTTTTTTAGATTTGAATTTGTTTAAACTTTTTATTGAATGATTAATCACTGTGGTTTGATAATATGTAATACATAAAAATAAAGACCAGTTCGAAACTAATGATGGCTTTTTAGTTAAGTAGTGAAAATGACGTCATTATTAATTCTATGTAAGTCATAACTTTTCATGGTTTCTTTTGTTTCAATAATTTTGTTACCAACTAAGGGACACCCTGAGTCGATTTTGTTTGTCAGGAAATGCTTATTTATTGGGTTAGTTATAGCCATAAAATTCAAGGATTTCAATGCTCACCCTACAATGTAGCCTAAGAAACACTGATTAATTTAATATCAACGCAACAGTGTAGATATTTTCTAAATAGCTACTGTTGTTGGCTGCAAATGGTCTAACAACTTCATCGGTCAAGTCCGCATCATGTCTTCTAACACAAAAACCACTATAGGCAACATTAAAGTTTCGTAGATTAGTCTGAATTAAATATGTGTGTAAATTTTAATGCAATCCGAAGATCAAAGAGGGTTTCGGTTCTGAACTTATTATTTTATATTCGTTTAATAACTGATAACGTATCGGAACATTTGTACAGCCATAAGCATAACTCTTTTCCCTAAAGCGCTATCGAATACTAGTTTAAACAAGATTGCGCGCGAAACGTTCATACTTGTATCGCTGGCGACCGGCCAAACTGCGCTCAGTTTCAATATTCTAGTACGGATGATGGCTCCATAACTTTATCCGATTCGATAATAACACTTTTATGATTGGCCGTAATGAGATTGAGATAGGTTACGGCTCGGCGTTATTATGATAAAAATTATATACACTTAACAGCATGACTGTACAGCAAGCATTTTACTATGGATCTTATAAACATCATTATATTTAAATGCCTCTACTAGCTATCTAGCTCAAATTTATTAGTTTGATTATAATGATCCTGCAGTAACAGTTATGGTTTGCAATGCAAGCTTATGAAGTACCTTAAGATATTCTCTCAGAAAATCTGCACTAATATAATAATCCCTACATTAATTATAAATATAAAGAATTTGTTTGTATGTTTGTTTGTATGAACGCGCTAATCTCAGGAACTACAAGTCCGGTATAAACAATTATTTCCGTGTTAGATAGCCCCACTATCGAAAAAGACTAAAGATTATTTATCATCACGCTGTGTACAAGAGTAGCGGAGCAGAAAGGACGAATTTTCAAAATCGGGTACTTTTTTCGTACTGGGAGCTTCCGCTGCGTACGTTGCGTAAACGGTTGATGTTTCGCAAAAGTCACGTATAAGAGTATTGTTCCCCTTTAAAAGTTCTAAAAAAGTTTGCGACAGCATATGTCTATCTTTTAAGGTTGAGCTAACCTTAAAAGAAAGACATAGACTGCCTGTAAGTATATCCTTTTTTGCTAACAATTTTTTTTCTAAAAAAAATTTATTTGCGAAGGTATTTTCATAAACATAATATGAATTCGTATCATATATATATCGTAATATATTATATTTATATTATGTATAAACATAATATAAATACGTTCATCATCACAAGTATTTATTTCAAAAAACATACTGTCAATTACTTTATTTGATTTAAATGTATATCTTAGGAGATATCGCAGTTTTGACTCCACCACGTGTATACACGAAGTAGCGTGTTAAAGTTAGCGTTATCCCAAAGTAACTATTAGTAACCACACGGACGAAGTCGTGAGCAAAAGTTAGTACAATATTCATCAGCTAGTTAACTATTAGCTCGTAAGCTAGTAAAATAATCATGGACTTTCACAAATTTCATTAAATATTAATTCCGAAACATCCCTGATTTAACTTTAACGAGTACCTATTTTATGTTTTCGCTTTCTAACTTCCTGTTTGTAAAGCATTAGAAAAAGGGTTTAGGTACGGTGATTTACTGCTCCAGAATAATAGAAATAAGGAAATCCTTAGGAGAACAAAAATAAGACCGTAGTACAAAGAGACGGAAGAAATAAATGTCTCTGTGAGTTGGATACTCGGTGTGAAGAATCGACAATCGACAGGGTCAAAAGTTTCTATAGTGGCTCCCGTGAAACTAAAGCATAGATGAAGGCCTGACCTATGATTAAGTTTCACAATAATGTATGAAATATTTTGACCATGATGTATGAAATATTTTGACCATGATGTAAATATTTTGTCACATCATTTAATCATAGTTTCACATAAGATTTATTTGGTTGTCAGTAATTAATACTCGACTCCATTTTGTATATCTGGTTGCAAATTTATTCATAAACCTCGTACATTTATTTGTTTCGGTGATTATACTTCTTGGAAACTTTTGCAATAAATCCACCAACAGAATAGCTATATACTTTAAGTGCTACTTTTAAGTACAAGTTTAAGTAGTTCAACACTCGAAACTCGGTCACAAAATGAAAAATATCGCGATTCAAAGTCAAAGATACCAACAAAGATCCGAAGCCGTCTCGCAGCATATAGCGTTCCCCTTTTCAAAGAATCGTACAAAGCCGGATATGCGTCAGCGAAAGGATTTTCAGAGCTCTCGGTTAGGATCTCACTGAAACTAATAGCTGTGTTTCCGATAAGGACACAGTCCACAGTTTGGAAATACGTAAACCGAATTCATTCGGTAAAGTCGAAAGTAGACGACCCATTTGGTGTTGCGGTTGAGACGTCGACTGCAACACCAAGGGTTCCGGGATCGATTTTCGGCAGTACAAACATTTGTGTGCATGAACATGTGTGTCTTTAATGTAAATATAAAGTGGTCTGGGTGTTTTCTATGTGTAATATGTATGTATTTACAAAAATATATATTTAAGTATGTTTATCCGTTGTTTAGCGCCCATAATACAGGTTTCACGCTCAACTTGGGGCTAGATGGCGCTGTGTGAATGTCAGTGGATATTTACTTTTAAAGTATTTTTTCTGCGAATATCTTTAGATTTGTATTGATACAACTGAATACAAGCATACAGGAATGCTTTCTATTTTAATTTTATCTAAATCTGAAGAATTAATACAAGTATTATTGAAAAAGCAACAAACTATATCATATTAGCAAAATATTATCAAATGAAGTCAGTCTGCGAAGATACTATTAGTGAGCAATATTAATTGAGGACTGCTCGCACTGCATAGGTACTTAGTCGCCATTTTATTTGCTAAGAAAGGGTACAATAATTACAAACTTACCTTTTAAATTATCTCACCCCTATTTCTCTGCCGGTCTCACCAAACCAGAGTTATTAAATTGTTCTGATATGTTACTGTAATAGCCGTTCTGATTAAGCTTCCGATACTATAGAGCAGTAATGAACACAAATATGACCATTAATTAGAGCCTTTGTAGAACAATATTGCAAATTAACCATCAATGGGCGATTCGGAACATGCCTAGCGGGGGTGTTCCAATGTTTTGTTACGATATTAACGAGTGTGACGTAGATTTATCTAGTATTGATAACTAATTGAAAATGACGTAAAGGACGTGATGAAATATATTTTATAAACATCATCATCAGCTCATTAAACGTCCCCACCGAGGGGCACGAGCCTACCCGTATAGGGTGATTAGGCCTTAGTCGTCCACGCGGGCCCAGTGCGGATTGGACGACTTCACACACAACCTTCGAATCTCTTCGCAGGCGTGCATGAAGGTTTCCTCACGATGTTTTCCTTCAGCGTAAGAGCGTCGGATAACGTACATATTTTTCGAAAATTCGAAAATACATTGGTACGTGTTGGGATTTGAACCTCAGCCCTCCCGGTAGGAAGGCGACAGTCCACACCACTGAGCCACCGACGCTCTTATAAACATAAACTACCTATAAGTAAATGTTTTGGGCCTCGTCAGAATACTAATACCATATATTATGTATTCACTGTGTATTTATTAATCTGTGGTAAATGATGCTGGTGTAGAAATAGCACTTTCTCCATGTCATTTGTAAGCATTGTTCTATATTGTTTTTTTACCTTAATAAAAAAAAACTCTCAGCGCTCCCGTGATAATACTTATTTGTTAGGGCAGTCTATGCTGAGACCGGGCCCATTTGACCACAACTGTTTTCCCCCCTTTGTTCTGCCACAATTTATTTATTATTTTAATGTTCAATGGTTTTTTTCCCTATTTAATTGTATCATAGATGTTAATTTTTTTTTTTTTTTATGGAACAGGAGGCAAACGAGCATACGGTTCACCTGATGGTAAGTGACAACGCCGCCCATGAACATTTGCAAGACATCAGGTCCCAGAAATGCGTTGCCGGCCCTTTAAAAGTGTATACGCTCTTTTTTTGAAGGACGCCAGGTCGTATCGCTCCGGAAATGTTTCCAGAGGAAGTGCATTCCACAGTTTTGTTGTACGTGGCAGAAAATGACGGCAGAATCGAACTGTGGAAGACCTCCAATCATCCAGGTGGTGAGGATGAAATTTGGAGTTCCTCCGAGATGTACGGTGGTGGAACTCAGCTGCGGGAATAAGCCCGAACAGCTCATCTGAGCACTCCCGTGATACAAGCGGTAGAGAATGCAAAGAGATGCCACATCTCTGCGCAAACTCAAAGGGTCCAGCTTGTCAGCAAGATCTGAGTCGTCGACGATTCGAGCCGCTCTCTTTTGGATGCGGTCAAGAGGAAGAAGTTGGTATTGCGGCGCTCTCGCCCAAAGATGGGAGCAGTATTCCATGTGAGGTCGAACTTGCGCCTTATAAAGTTGCAGGCAAATTTGTAACTATGTCGTTAATTAATGTTTTTCTTTTCGTTCTTTTGTTTTTTGTTGTATAATAGTAAAAGGCGGTTATTTAAATATTATAATTATAGGGGTATTGAAGTAGACATCTTATTTTTCATCACCTGCTTTGATTGACATTCAAAATATGATTTGTACATATCGCAACTCCAGTCTTAAACTAATTCTAATATTTAGGTAAAATGAGCTACGTATACAGAATGATTAAAAAAAGCGCGCTCTATTGCCTGGTAAATCAAAACTATACTTTTAAGGCTAGAAAAGGAGAAACTCAAACTAGTGCCTCTTTTGTTACTAACGGATTCAGCACGTTTCTTCATTGCGATTATGTTAGTTCATTTGACATTCAGTGTTCTTTATGGACCTGAACTGAATAAATACATTGATTTTGATTTGTTATGGGTTGATCAAAATTGAAAAAATCTCATACCGTGTTTTGGAAATTCAGACTGTACAGATCCCATGTCTCTTTTGAAAGGGATGAATAATTACTTCACTTAGGTGAAGCGTCGAAAACGGGCTGTGAACTGCAGAAGCTTGCATACTTTATTAACTCACTGCTGTTGCATTTCAGTAGCTTCCCTGTATCGTGTCACACCGTTTGTGGTTGTCGCATGCACCGAGTTGAATGCAAGCCATTCCAGGTAAAGTGCATCCTGACGGGACATCACCTTGGCTTTGATAGCGCATATCAGATCCAGACTAGATCAACACTGCATTATTGAAAATAGCAAAATTTTTACAATTGACCAAACCCGTCATTTTAAGCTACATACTAGTTTTAGTAATGTTTTGAACACTGCGTATGCAAAATACCATTCTTAACCACACTTTACACTTCAGTTAATTCTAAAGCGCTTGATCATGCATATTTATGCATTTTTTTACTTAATCCACTATTGATGGAACAATGAAAGACTTTCGAGTTGCATGTTGTTCACTGAAAATTCTGAAAAATGTACTTACTTTAACCAGTACAAACTGATTTTAGTTTCAGACTGAAAGGACAAGATGGTTTAATTCAATTTTTTTTATTTTTTATTGCTTCTGTAGGCAGACGAGCTGGCGGCCATCTGATGGAAAACAGTAACCGCCGCTCATGGACAACTGCAATGCTAAGGGCAAAGCCATGCCGCTGCCTATCAAGAGGAAAGGGCTCTCTTTAAACATCGTTTGAAGAAGGACATGTCGTAGTTATTAGGGAACACCGAGGCTGGGAGGTCGTGCCATAATTTGCACGCACGCGGAAGGAACGATCGCTGGAAACGAACGGTTTTGGAAGCGAAAGTTTCCAGGTGGTATGGATGGACCCTAGCTCGGCGACGAGTCGTACGATGGTAAAACGGTGACACCGGCATGATATCAAATAGTTCATTGGAGCACTCACCATGAAAAAGCCTATAAAACACACATATTCAAATACAAATTTGTTAAAACTCGAGTTTCATATAATACAGTATTGTTCTGTATGTGCGTAACCACGTTCAGGAATATTTCAAAATCTTATCTTTTATCAAATGTTCGTCGAGACCTAAGGTTCAAGGTGAACGTTGGTTGAAAATACTAATTATCATGAGGACACTGAGTCTTACGAAGCAGTCACGTAACTTTTATTAAACTGAATCAATCGAAAGTTTATTTGAAGTAAACATTAACTACTGAGTTGTTTCACTGGATTTAGCTAAGTAGAAAACTACAGTCCAAACCACAGATTTCCCAATACAAGAGATGGGGCAAGCCGCGTTTAAAGTGCGACAAATGTAAGCTCAACGAGCATACACTGGCTGCCAGTTTACGCTCTGTGAGACGAGTCAAGACGCACAAATATTAGAAGAAATTACCGTTTTTTTCCAAAATGCCATCCTGTGCAATTGTAACATGCTATCATCGCAATGAATCAGTAAATTTACCAAGTAATAGAATAACTTTTCACAGGTAAGAACCGAAAAGAAATTGCGACACTGGACTGCCAAACTTGGCGGCTCGTCCAGTCTAATTGTATATTCGGATGTCTGTGGTCCAAACCGTAGACGTTTCATTTATTTGGCTTGCTTAATTTGACATTCATAAGTGTAATTTATCGACCTTTGATTTTGATAGGTCTATACTTATCTCAACGTTGGCTTTTCGAACAAAAGCAGTTACTATCTAAACATAATATTTTATGCCCGACTTCTAATTAAACCCATTTATAGTATTCGTAGCTACAATCGTTTGCCTCCACACCGAGTCTTGGCAATTTATTTACAATTTTAATGAAATTCTTAACGCCTTTAATGCTTTAGAGATATCGCATAGCTTAGGTGAAAAAATACCTTTGGTTTAGTTTTAATACCTTTAAAAGCTATCAGATATGATTGCCACCAAACTTTTGAATTTAAGCATTGAGATATAAATAAGTCAACTTGAAATAGTACCTATACGTTGAATATAAGTGAAACGTTAAATTTTTTTTTTTTTTTTATTATAATACTTAGCTCATATTTAAAGCTTTTTATAACAGAAGAGTAATTTATAAATTTACAACAGTGCCAGCAGTGGACTGCAATTTGAAGAGATTATGAAATAGGTTCTAACACATCATCATCATCATCATCATCATTACAGCCCAATTATGTCCACTGCTGAACGAAGGCCTCCCCTAATGATTTCCACGCGGACCGATCCCTTGCAGTTGACATCCATCTGCTACCCGCCACCTTAACCAGATCATCCGTCCATCTGGTTGGGGGTCGGCCTACGCTTCGCTTTCCGTTACGTGGACGCCACTCGAGAACCTTTCCGCCCCATCGGCCATCGGTTCTACGCACTATGTGCCCTGCCCACTGCCACTTCAACTTGCTAATCCTCTGGGCTATGTCGGTCACCCTAGTTCTCCTACGGATATCATCGTTCGTTCTAACACAAGCAATTTAAACTCATACATGTGCGTCTTATAATTTATTAAGTTCTTTTTAATATTCTTGTATAATGTAAGAGCGTCGGTGGCCTCAATGGTGTTGGCTGTCGCCTCCTACCGCGAAGGGAGGTTCAAATCCCGCACGTACCAATGTGTTTCGAATTTTCGAAATGATATGTACGTTATCCGACACTCTTTCGGTGAAGGAAAACATCGTGAGGAAACCTTCATGCACGCCTGCGAAGAGATTCAAAGGTTGTGTGTGAAGTCGTCCAACCCGCATTGGACCCGCGTGGACGACTAAGGCCTAACACCCGTAGGCTCGTGCTCTCGGTGGATGTATAATGAGCCAATGATGGTGATGAAGTATAATATGTATGTATTGACAAATAAATGTGTATAAGTATGTTCATCCGTTGTTTATTACCTACACTACAGGCTTCACGCTTAACTTAGGGCTAGATGGCGCTGTATAAATGTCAGTGTTTTTTAATTTTTAAAATAATAAATTCTTCATTTGTACTGAAAGAAAGAAAGAAAGAAAGAAAGAAAAAAATCTTTATTCAAATAAATCTGTTACAGATACTTTTGAATCGTCAATTGTTATTATTATCATATTTTTTGTGACTCTACCACCGGTTCGGAATAAGTAGGATCTTCGAGAAGAGCCGGCAAGAAACTCGAGTTACTCTTTTAATCTTTTTATATCAGTGGTTACAGTTTTGTCATACCTACAAATAGCTTTACAATAATTTATTACAAAGATTTTGTAACTGGAACACTAAGTGCAAGACCACACATCTTTATCCGATAAATATTCTTCTATTGTATAGTAACCTTTTTTCATGAGGGTTTTTTTAATCTTTAATTTAAACTGATGAAAAGGCAATTCGGCAAGATTTTGTGGTATTTTATTAAAGAATGTTATGCCTCTTCCAACAAATGACTAATACAAAACTTTATATAAAAATGAAACCTTGGCTACCAAACTAATAAACTGTAATAAGGAAGCCAGTTTGTGTTATTTTATGACGGAATATCAAAGATCATAAATGTTCAAATTATTTACACAAAAAATTATATGATATTAGTTCCATAATTATTTAATAAACTTTTAAAAAGCCTACTTATGTTTATGTCATTGCCAGATAAACTTATAAAATGCTCGCTAACTTCGAACTCACGCATTTGGCACTCAGCATATTCTATAATTTCTCAACTAAAATGATCAACATGTTTTTTGTGGACTCATTAATAATTCGGTAACTGTAGCGCCCATTAATCATCTAAATACAGCCTGTAATTAACATGTTATTTATGGATTTCCGCATATTTACGTACTTCCCGTCGCCTTGGTACTAACTTTATAAAATCCCCGAAATGGAAGATAAGCATAAAAGTAAGGTCAAATTTTCATGGGACAATAATTCAATGGGACCTGCAGAACGCCGAGGCCTGTGCAGATTAGCCGACTTCACGCACAACCTTTGAATCTCTTCGCAGGAGTGCGCAGAATTCCTCTGTTTTCCTTCGCCATGAGACCGTCGCAAACGTGCATAAAATTTCGAGAATTGCGTAGCGGGATTTGAATCTGCGCCCTCCAGATGAGAAGGTAACAATCCACACCAATGAACCACCGATGCTCTCATCATCTGCGACAGGGAAATAGCAAACAACTATCAGCTATATCACAATTGAAATTAAAAAGGCGTACTCATCTGCTAGGCCAATAAAGCATGAATATTTATAACATTATCCAACCAGACGAAGGCTGGAATACGTATTTACATTCCGTTAGCGCGTGGTACTAAGAAATTCATTATTCTCGGCCGAGGATCGAACCCGCGACCCTGGTAAAGGTCGCGCAATTAAATCATTGTTTGTTTAGTCGCAATTAGGAAACAAGGAAAATGGACAATAGTGCAACCACTGATAACGTCTTACACTGTAACAATGTATCTTAGCTATTATGTTTTGAGATCAACGAGTAGGTATCAATAAGCAAGCGATAAAATGTAGCCATAATGATAAACTGAATTATCTGCAGACATCAACATAGTATATTCAAACCGCAAACTGTTTCGGGATAAGGGCACTGTAGCTAGTGAAATTATCGGGTATAGGAGACCTAACATCTGTTGTCTCGGGTGAAGGGCGCAGTGCGGCATTGATGGAGAATAATAACTGTCTGTCAGTTGTTGGTCTCCTTTAATGTCGCTGGCGTATCACTTACCATCAGGTGAGCGTCCAGACCGCCCTGTACACTTATAACGTAAAAATACTTTTTTACTTTCTTGAAGTTAGCTACTTGTTGTAAGTTAGTTACTTGCTGAATTATCGGAGTAGGAAACAACAGGCCGACTGTAGTAGGTTAAATATTTATAACGGTTCTTTATTCTCTTTATTCTCTGAACCAACAAGAGTCACTCCTACTACAGCCACCTGTTTGGACAATATTTTTTGTGAACAAAACGTTTTGAGTAAATCTGTTATAAATTGCTTACAATCAGATCACAGTGGACTATTAGCACAGTTTGAACATTGTCATGTCTCTAAAAGTATAACATTGTACATAGGCCAATAAATAAACACCGCATTCTTAGGTACAAATCTATTATTGATGAAAAAATTTCACAATTAAAGTTAGGAACCAAAATGCTAATAATTTGTATGAAAATTTATTTACTATTATAAAAAATACATTTAATAAAATATTTCCTACTAAATGACAAAAGTGAATAATTTAAATCAAAATTCAGTGAATGGGCCACACCAGGCATCTACAAGTAGATCAAGATTATATGATTTATATAGTTGAGGGCTTCTTCAAATAACCCTGAATTCTACAACTATGTAAAACGCTATTCAAAGATTTTCAAAAAAGTATGCTTAGCCGCCAAATCTAATTTTTTGCGCGATAAGATTAGAAATGCTAGCAATAATCAAACTACATGGAATATTATTAATAAGGAGACTTCAAGAACCAAGCAAGTTGATAATACTTTTTCTCTTAACATTGACAATAATGTTCTGAACAATGACTCCGAAGTAGCTAATGCTTTTGAAGACTTCTTTTCTAATGCTCCATGTAAAGTTACTTGCCAGTTAAGTTCTAGTTCATCTATTGCTAGAGATTGTTTGATATCAAGTGTTGATAAATGCAATAACCAATTTAGCTTTACGTATATTAACTCAAACACTATTATAAAAGCTTTTAAAGAACTAAATATGAAGAAAACTGAAGATTTGTGGGGTATATCAGTAAATATCATTAAATCAATTATTGATAGTATAGCACCCCACTTAGCAATCATATTTAACAATTGTGTAGATGAAGGTATTTTTCCAAATTTAATGAAGTACAGTAAATTAATCCCATTATTTAAAGCAGGTGACAAAAGCGATCCATCAAATTTTAGACCCATTTCGATCCTACCAACATTAAGTAAAATTTACGAGAAAATTATTTTTAATCAATTAATTGCTCATTTTAATATGAATAGAATATTACATGTAAAACAATTTGGCTTTACTAAAAATAAAAATACCACTGATGCTGGGGTCGCACTTATCAAACACATATTTGACGCCTGGGAGAATAAGCAGGATGCCATTGGAATATTTTGTGATCTATCCAAAGCCTTTGATTGTGTAGATCATGCAACGTTGTTGATTAAGTTGAGACATTACGGTGTATCGGACTGTGCATTAAAACTTTTAGAGTCATATTTGTCCGACAGAATCCAAAAAGTTAATGTTAATGGTAAGAGTTCTCCTGGTGCTGTTCTGCACATGGGGGTACCTCAGGGCTCAATATTGGGTCCTCTTCTTTTTCTAATATATATAATGATCTTCCCTACTATTGTAGTAATATTATGGACGTAGTACTATTTGCTGATGACACATCTTTGATTTTTAACATCAACAGACACATGGAATCATTTGATGATATGAATAGTTCCCTATCCAAAGTAATGCACTGGTTTACTGTAAATAATCTACTATTAAATACTAAGAAAACCAAATGTGTCAAGTTTAGCATGCCAAATGTAAGGCAAGTAAATTCTAATGTTATTCTTAATAATGAAAAATTAGAAACAGTAAATTCAACTAGATTTTTAGGTATTACTATTGATGCTAAACTGCAGTGGGGACCCCATATTGAAGCACTGGCCGGTAGACTTAGCTCGGCAGCTTATGCTGTTAGGAAAATAAGGCTCTTGACTGATGTCGAAACAGCGAGATTGGTATATTTTAGTTATTTTCATAGTATAATGTCATATGGTATATTATTGTGGGGCGCAGCTGCTGACATACATAACATTTTTGTACTACAGAAAAGAGCTGTCCGTGCCATTTACAATCTTAGACCACGGGATTCTTTGAAGGAGCTTTTTAAAGAAATAAATATATTGACAGTCGCATCGCAATATATTTTTGATAATATAATGTACGTACGTAAGAATATCCACACTTTTGAAAAAAACAGTGATCATCATAATTTTAACACTGGGAATAAAAACAAATTAGCTGTTCCGAATCTTCGTCTTCACAAAGTAGGGAAATCTTTTGTCAGAAATTGTATAAAGTATTTTAATAAAGTGCCACAAAATATTGTTGATTTGCCCTTCCATAAGTTTAGAGCTTTAATTAAAACTACCTTGTTGAAAAAAGGATATTACACAGTAGATGAATATTTAGCAGACAAAATTTTGTGGTGCTAGTCTGCCTGCATTGTGTTCCAGGAGCAGACGCATATAATTGAATTGTATAAATTTGTTATTTGACCAAACTCTGTAAAACCAATTATTGAAAAGAGTAACCCACGAGTTTCTTGCCGGGATCTTCTCGTTGGATGGCAGCATTCCGAACCGGTGGTAGAGTCATTAGATTTTAATAATATATATACTGTTTTGACGATTCAAAAGTATCTGTAAAGATTTATTTGAATAAAGCATTTTTCAATTTCAATTTCAATTATTAAGTAAATATAAACACACTTTTCATTATTATTTTAATTTCAGACTATGCATCCAGTTTTGTTAAAACAAAACAGGAAAAATCGTAAAGGCTATCACTTATACTTCCTCCCCATTGGATTTAAACCCACGAGCCACTAGTGAAGCATCGATTTAAGTAACAAAGTGATCAGGACGATCCGGACGCTCACCTGATGGTCAGTGATACGCCTAAACACGACAGAGCGGCATTGTAAGATACCTATAACTAATAGACAGTTATTATCCTCCATCAACGCGGGCACTGAGCCCTTCACCCGAGACAACAGATGTTAGGTCTCTTATACCCGGTAATTTCACTAGCTACAGTGCCCTCATTAGTGATTACCAGTAACTTTTATACCACAACCGCTTGTATTTTTTGCAGAGTCCAGTAAACTAGTAGAATGTTAAATTCTGAATTGTGAAGGATTTGAAAATTGGACCCATCGAATTACCCTTGGGAGCCTGCTAGCGTGTTTAGGTTAGCTCTAGGGATTACTAACGAATCCAAAGTTAGGCTTTTGGTAGACAGAAAAAGTTATCGCAGTGAAAAAGTTAAAGTTATCACCATTTATGCTGAGACAGTTTTACTCAAGAATCAACGGAGCAAAATCAACACTTTATAATAATGCAATTTATAAATACTTGTTTAACTAAATGTTATTAATTCCAGCTGCAGTGGGCTGCAGTAGATTGAAAAAAGGGAAAAAAAGTGATTAAATAAAATATAAAAGTGAAGAATTCCAATCATAGGGATTCCAAGCAAGGTATTTTTTTTTAAATATTTAGTGACATTACTTACTTAGGCCTACTATTCACTTTGCATTAAATTATATTCAGCGACATAACTACACAACACACACACACACACACACACACACACACACGCGCGCACGCACTCCCTCCCTCATACACACACACACACACGCGCGCACGCACTCTCTCCCTCATACACACAAGCACACATTATGGCATATACCCCGAATTTCATCCTCGATCTGCGAGTCCTGGAGTCCTGATATACAGGGTCGCCCTAGTTTAGGCTCCAGTTCCACATGCTTGTATACTTTGTTTTTTTAATTTAAATTTGTCAATACAGTTGTAATGCCTGTAAATTCTAGTGTGTGGAAAAAAATGTATTTTTTACTTTTTTACTTCCTTTTACTTTAATTACCCTTAGGATTTAATCCGAATTATAACCCTGCAAAAAAATATACTGCTTTTAATAACATCTTATCATTATTGTATACCTTGGACGGTAATTTCGCCGTTTTTGATTTTTTACAAAATAAAAATTAAATTTTAACAATTAAATATGCTTTGTTTACTAAGGAAAGTAACAAGTTATACATAAATATTGCAAGGATAAAACGTACTTAGATACCTCTAAAATAAGGAGAGACAGATTGTGATTGATATACCAAGACGATAGCGTCTTCGCCTAACTAAAACCATCGATGGGGTCGCTGATAAACGGAACCTACATCGCGCTAATGAATGCTGGCTCAACACTTACCCAATGTAGTGATGTGTTGCAGTCCAGGTATTAGGGTACCTAAAATAAAACTAATAAATTAATACCACACTTATTACATAACTTACTGCTAAAATATGGAAAGGCGGAACAGAATATTTCAAACGTAAAACTGCACAATAAAAAAAATTGGAGTCGAATATTGATATAATTATTTTGATCTTCATATGAAAATATATACATATGAATGTATAAATATATAACAATTTAAGAAAAATCTCTGTCTCTTTAATCTCTGAAACGGCTGGATAAATTTGCACGAGACATTTTTTTTGGCTGGTAGCTGATGTAATTAGGAAAAATATAGGCTTCTTTAATGTTAAACAATTATATGTATTTTGGAAAAACAAAGTAATGTGTTAGCACGCGGCGGCTGCGCGTTGTTTTACCTAACGAAGCGATTTATATATAATAAATAAATATCTACTGACATTCACACAGCGCCATTCTGCCCCAAGATAAGCGTTAAGCCTGTATTATGCGTACTAAACAACGGATAAACATACATATATACATTTTTTTTTGTAAATACATACATATTATATATCGGAAAACACCCAGACCATTATAAACAGACATGTTCATGCACACAAATGTTTGTACTGCCCGGAGATCGAACCCGGAACCCTTGGTGTTGCGGCCGACCTCTCAATCGCAGCACCAAATGGGTCGTCTAACGTCTATGTAACTCTGGTTATATTAATAAATGACAAATAAAGAATTACTGTAGTAATCAATTGTTAATTTACAATAATCCTAATTTTAACATTAAAAAATGTAATCATTTTTTTCGTTAAGGTGGAGCAAAGTTCTCCGGGACAGGTCGTCATTTCATGAAAGGCGTTCTAGGTGTGGTAGACTTGGCACTGAGGCTAGGTACTGGTGGCACCGAGCACTACGATGGTGCCACCCACAGATTTCCAATACAGGAGATGGGCAAGGCGCGTTTAAGTGCGACAAATGTAAGCTCAACGAGCATATACTGGCTGCCAGTTTACGCTCTGTGAGACGAGTCAAGACGCACGAATATTAGAAGAAATTACCGTTCTTTTTCCAAAATGCCATTTTGTGCAATTGTAACATGCCGTCATCGCAATGTATCAGTAAATTTATCAAGAATAAGCTTTTCTCAGATAAGAACTGAAAAGAAATTGCGACACTGGGACTGCCTATAAAATTGGCGGCTTGTCTAGTCTAATCGTATATTCGGATGTCTGTGGTGCCACCGTAGTGCCAGATATCGTCCCGTGAAACAAGAATGTTCAGTACTTCTGATTTGGATAGGAATTACCTACCTATTTTTATTAATTTTCTTCAACACTGCATGTTATGACCTTCCCCTTCACTTATTACGTTATAATGTTTCTTAGGTTTATTTTTGAACCAAGTGTACCGTCCTACTGATATAATCAGGAATCAAACCCGAGATTATCGCGTTTCAGTGACTACCTAATGGCACTTAGGTCATTGAAATTTAATGAATGACTCCACTATACAAGTAATTTGTAACGAAATTCGTAACGATACTAAGTCACGAGTATTTTTTGTACGACACCATTACTACATGTTACATGTAAATATCACGTGACTGTGTGCCACTAGTACTAATTGGATTCAGCTATTTGTCCATGTATCCGTTATACAAATACTGTAAGAATGCTTTTTGTTAAAGTAACATAATTTACATTAATTAAAAATACAAAAGACGATGAAAATATTTTCTGGCCTCTTGTTATTTTTAACCGACTTAAAAAAGGTTTCATTATGTTATTTTAATATCGTACGCGGACATGTACGTCGTATATAAACCGATTTTAAGATTCTTTTTTTATTGGAAAGAGGATATTTCAAAGGTGGTCCCATAGAAAGAAAAATTGGGTTTGATAAAGGCAAACCAGATAAATCAAGGGGAACTTCGATCGATCGTTGGCGTCTCATGTTATTTTAAACCAATATTAATATTTTTCCTCATTTTCCACGTGTCTCCGGATGCGGAACGTGTCTGTCTACGTAATCTGTCCAAATAATTTTAATTCATACAAAATTACATGATTGTAGGAAATATTTTTAATTAGGTCGAACATAAGTAGGTACAAAACAATCTGGCACTGATTTAAATTCTACTGTAATATTAAAAACTGCCGGTTGTATTTGGATAAACCGCCATTGCAAAATGGAGCCGCAGGCCGAGTCAGTCGTGGCTGCGTGCAGAGATAATGTCAACTCAAATACAGACATTTGTATCGAGTAAATAAAAACACGCTTATTGTGTTCAGACGACGCAGCGACGCCATCTTGTGAGACTACACGTGGAATCCATTTTGTTTATATTAGTCAACTGTCAGTCCAGGTTGGTGGAATAAATAAATAATGAAATAAACAAATATTCACTGACACGGCGCCATCAAGCCCCAACTTTATAAATAAATACATTAAGCACACAGATAATTAAAAACATCCTCTTGCTCATGCACACATAATATCTTTGTCTATTCTGCCCATGGATCAAACCCAGAACCTTTGATTAAAAGCCCACATCTCAATCATTGCATTAAATGAAAGATTAATTATATTCTGAAAATTATAAAATTATTTTAATTTTATAATGTGATGACTATTGAGTCACTCTTGACTCAGTATTTACTGAGTCGTCTAGAAGTAGATAAGTTTAAAATATAACTATTAAATTATTATGCACTCTAGTATTTCGCAGTGCAATGCTTGTGAAAGTATTGTATATGAAATACGTAACATCTGCCGTCTCGGGTTACGGGCGCAGTACAGTGTTGACAGAAACTTAACAAAATGATGAGTAAAATTGTCTTCTCCTTCATATCTTGACATAAAAAAAAACTATTTCAGATATGTTTCTCAGTGTAGGAGAAAGAAAAAATAAAAAATCATATAATGTATATACTATTAACAATAACAAAAGATAATTGTATACATTGTGTTATCTATCTACAATACATATGTATTTACAAAAAAAAGTACGTTTGTCTATCCGTTGTTTAGTAGCCTATATAACAGGCTAAATGCTTATTTTTGGACTAGATGGCGCTGTGTGAATGTCGTTTGATTTATATGTATTTATTTATTGACAGATCGAGAATTAAGAAGTAGCTGCCTACTCCTTGTGAGAAAACATTTTTTATATAATATTTTTCTGCTAATAAAACAGTGCATACCAGTTTTGCCTGTAAATAAGATGCGCCATCATCAGACGAAAGTTTGATGTCTCCCATAGGGACTTCAATAATTTCGACCACCTTTTTAATCACCTGCATTTTAACATTTGTTAAATAACACGCACTATTTCGTGTCTCTATACTGTCAGTCCGTTGTTTATGGTTCGGAAAAAAGAGTTATGGCCTTAATATATCTATTTTATCGGCTTTAAGTGCTGTTTTAAGTGTTATTGGGCGACACGCAATTTGCTAAGCCCATCGATGCGTGTAATTACTCTGCACTTAGTTTTATTTTTATCACGTTTATCATTTAGTAGTTATCACGTACAATAAAACATTAATCCATTTTAGTTATTTTTAATGTGACCTGGGTAAACGGGAATTTAAAGGTAAATTGACCCCTACTCATTAAAAACACATACCTTACTTATTAAACAAATATGTATCGATTCAATATTTGAAACATCATCATCATCAGCTCATTTAATTAAACGTCCCCACCGAGGGGCACGAGCCTACCCGTATAGGGTGATTAGGCCTTAGTCGTCAACGCGGGCCCAGTGCGGATTGGACGACTTCACACACAACCTTCGAATCTCTTCGCAGGCGTGCATGAAGGTTTCCTCACGATGTTTTCCTTCACCGTAAGAGTGTCGGATAACGTACATATATTGTTCGAAAATTCGAAAATACATTGGTACGTGTCGGGATTTGAACCTCAGCCCTCCCGGTAGGAAGGCGACAGTCCGCACCACTGAGCCACCGACGCTCATAATTAACGCTCATAAACATAATTTTATATTATTATCGTAGCAGACCCAAAAATACAGTTCAAATTTTAATCTCAAGACGTCTAACTAAAGATCCAATAAACGCGTCAATAAATCGAAGTAACAACAGTTGAGTCAAAATTAGCTACCAACTACGAGCATATACGCTTTAGAGTCCTTTAAATATTATCAAACAAGTTTGAAGAAAATTGCATAAATTAAACTATCCTACTTCCCAATTATTTCCACCATAGTGACCCAAATCTTCTACCAAATAAAGCCAGCAATAATAATAATAATAAACTTCTATTGCACATAAAACATATTACAAGGGAAAACATGGACAGAACAAAAAGTGTACAAATAAAGCGGTCTTATTACTAAAAAGAAATTTCTTTCAGACAACCTTCTGAGAGGATAGTTTCTTAATAATGATTAATTGGGCTGTGCAAAAGTTAGAACCTAAGTTATATAAAAATAATATAATACAATAAATATAATTTCAAAACATACATAGACAGATACATACATATAAACAGTATCAACGCATATACCTTGGATGAAATATTATATATATACATTCACATAAGTGCTATCAAACTATAAAAAGAGAAAGAAAAAGAAGAGAAATTTAAAATTCCGGTATCAAGTATGAAGTATTACGGGGGAATTAGAGACAGGAAATATAATTTAACACGAGATTTGAAAATAGGCAAGGAGTGAGAATTTTGAATAGATACGGGAAGAGAATGCAAGCAATGAAATAACCCTAAACCGTAAAATATATGATAATTTAATTAGCAAGTCAGGACCTCATACATCATACATGTCTACCGAAGTACCGACAATAATACGCCCGTAAAACGGTCTCGTCATTCGAGATGACAAAAAGAGTATCCAAATAAAGGAGGTTTACGAGCTACCACTCGAATTTGCCTCTAAACCCTCTCGTATTATGGCTTAATTACCCCAATTTCCAGCAAGGCATTTGTTAAATACTGAAATAATTACATCAATTTGCACTCACTGCCTGTTACTGAGACCGCATGGCGGACCTAACGACTTATGATCGGGCGCTTCGCAGGGTTGCCCGCGTTGAGCTAACATGTAGTTAGTGAACATTATATTATATTTTATGGAACTGTTATAATCAATTCCATATTTTTGTAACAAAATGTTAGCAAATAAGAAAACCACCTGGTGATCAGTAGCAACTGGCACCTACTTCGCACTACCGAGCAGCGGATATTATACCCATGTTGTTTTTGAATAATGGTCCACTTCGTACTTACTTCTTTATGTTTAGTTTAGACTAGTACGTTGCTATCTCAAAATCATTATTATGGCAGGAGAAATACGTGAGAGGTACATATTTTATAAAGTACCTACTGACGGGGCAGTCTTTAAGATATGGAGTATTTGTGCATTACACTCTATGTGCAATGCACTAATACTAGCAAGCTAGCAAAATTAGAAGTAGTACTAGAAAGCTAGCAAATCTGGGTCATCACACCCCACTTCATACAGTTCTTCAGTTTCTATCTTAAAATTTGCCCTAAAATTGATATTTTCCACGACTCCTACCAGAAATACAAAAGAGAACTGCTCAGCTTACCTGCTAAGCTGCCTTAGTTCTAGCAGTAATAGTTTTAGTTTTATACTGTAATATGAAACTATTTTTGTTGTTCTCTTAGTAATTAAAGAATGCTGTGTATGCCTGTGATTGGTGCATGTACTAAAACATTAGTAGTTTTTTGTGATTTTCCTATCTAAGAAAGTGTAGAGTTGGCATCATCATCATCATCATTACAGCCCAATTATGTCCACTGCTGAACGAAGACCTCCCCTAATGATTTCCACGCGGACCGATCCCTTGCAGTTGACATCCATCTGCTACCCGCCACCTTAACCAGATCATCCGTCCATCTGGTTGGGGGTCGGCCTACGCTTCGCTTTCCGTTACGTGGACGCCACTCGAGAACCTTTCCGCCCCATCGGCCATCGGTTCTACGCACTATGTGCCCTGCCCACTGCCACTTCAACTTGCTAATCGTCATACCTTGGCATACCTTTAAATAAATAAATATGTCTGTAAAGTACGTTTATCACAAGCTGTGATTAGTGGCTTCTCAAGACTATTAATGTAACAGAAATATAAATGATATTATAGGTAATTTCAACTTGCTAACTTAAAGTTAACTTTGTAGTCTTGTTAAAATGTAGACTAGTTTACTTTGTAGGCTAGTCAACTCTGTTAACCAGATAGTTTTGTAGGCTAGATGACTTTGCAGGCTAGTTGACATTGTAGGTAAATTGACTCAGTGTACCAGTAGTATAAATGTTTACATGTACGGAAAGCGAACTAATAATTAACGTTTAACATCCCTATGTGCTTGAAACACGGGCGAGCTAAAAAGTTAGCAGCAACACCCCAAACTAATCATGGCCGTGTATTGAATTAGAATGATTTATGCCTCGCCGGTTGCAGGATTCTGTCAGGGTTGGAAACTGATAAATGATCCCTGCGTTATGTTATGAAGCCATAAACTGACTTCGCAGAGATTCGTCTTATTCGAGACGATAAGTCGTCTTGTTAAAGTCAAATTTTTATGTATCCGAATTTGTGTTAAAATTTTGAAATGGATTCTGAGGATTATATAAATGGTATATAAATGGTTATGGCCATGGGGCCATATTGCATCATCATATATTCATACGCGATCATCTTTATTTGATACATACAGTCAGATTTGCCGAACTATCAATAGTTGGTTAATCAACAGTTGACCTCGAAAATCATCTCTACTTTCGATAGGCCTATCTATAGTATCGATCTATTGCTTTTGCCCAACTATCGACGATCAAGCGGTAAGACTGCATCCAGATCATTTAACCTACTATAATGTTCGACTGCATGGACAAAGCGCTACGTTGTAGATTAATAACACGTACAAATATATGAAAGAGTGGGCCGTAACCCATCACACAGATAATATGCGGATTAGAAGATGAAATAATACATGTTATTTATTTATTTAATAAGCTTCAGTCGAGTATAAAGTAATCAATTAAGTTGAGCCCTGCAATAAAACTGGGAATATGACGGACAAAGCAAAATGATTAGCGCGTATCCCGGACAAACATGAAACGGGGATAGATTAGAGTTTTTGCTTGCTTAGTAACTTGGCTTTGGGTGTTTATTTATTTAGACTCACCAACAATACATGCATATACATATTATAATATTACATTTCAAAATTCTGATACATGTATCTATTATAGGTAAGTTCAGCTTAATCATATAATATATTATTATTACTTTTGTACTATAACTAGTTACAAGTTAATATATATTATAGTGAAATTCATTCAAAGTAAACATTATGTAGCCTCTGACTTCATAAAGTGCATGGTCTTCCCTTTAAATTTTAAAAATGAATCATTAAATATGTCCAAGTCCTGTATTTTGCTACAGAGCAAGTTGTAATCATTTTGGATTCTACTCAAAGAGACAGCAGACCAAGATTGGTTCTGAAGCTGGTGCTGAAAATATATTCTTAATTTTACTTCTTGGTAAACGATATGGGACGGAGAGATTCAGATGTTGAAGAAGGTTGCCACACTGAGCTGGACCATTTAGAAGCTTGTGGAGAAAACACATACCTAGCAAGAGTCTTCTGTTACTGAGAGTAATTCTAAACTGCAGAGCTTATCCCACCGCCGTAAAGTAACATGTTTGTCAGTTTTTTACAGGCTCTACTTTGGTGAGTGTTCTTCCGAGCTCCACGCACTTATCCTATCGTCACCCTTTCACCATAGGTTATCAAAGCGAACTGCAAAATTTCATCCGTTGTAGTTGACGTTCCCCGCATTCGGACTAAGCGTTTTGCGTCTTCTTTCATTATGCGTACAGCTAGGGAATGGAATGACCTCCCTGCGTTTGTGTTTCCGGCCACTTACAACCTCGTGGCATTCAAAAAACGAGTGAATAGGCTTTTTCTGGGCAAGCTCGCTCCATCTTAGAGCACGTCTTCCCATAGGATAGTCTGTGCTCAAGAGTAAGCCCATCAGATATAAAAAAACAAAATCATATTAATTTTTTCAGGCGGTGAATGGGGGGTGGGGGGGTCTCCTATTGGAGAAACCACTGGAGCAAGGTGTTGACGTTTATGTTTTTCATTGAATTGAATAAAATGTTTGAGTTATTGTTAGTTGATCAAATGAGGGATGGTACACGTACAATGTGGAACATCTCCGAAAAGTAAGTTGTTGGGTTGACTTTTGTCCAGCAATGGACGTTTAGGACTTATTCTGTTCTTCTTCTCCAAAGCCTATCGTAATTCACAGCCGGACGTAGATATTGACATAAATTTGGAATTTTGGGATTTAAATACGACTCTTAATATATACAATAATTGTCATGACATCAAACTACAAAACAGCAAAGGGCAAATACAAATACAGCAATATAAAAGAAAAACTAAATATCTTGCGCGATTGATACATTATATTTGTCATCATTACAGATTTCCCAATACAGGAGATGGGGCAAGCCGCATTTTTAAGTGCGACAAATGTAAGCTCAACGAGCATACACTGGCTGCCAGTTTACGCTCTGTGAGACGAGTCAAGACGCACGAATATTAGAAGAAATTACCGTTTTTTCCCAAAATGCCATCCTGTGCAATTGTAACATGTCATCATCGCAATGAATCAGTAAATTTACCTAGAAATATAATAACTTTTCACAGGTAAGAACCGAAAAGAAATTGCGACACTGGGACTGCCTATAAACTTGGCGGCTTGTCCAGTCTAATTGTATATTCGGATGTCTGTGGTCATCATAATCAACCTTTAAACGACTAAGGCCTAAATACCCGGGTAGACGTGAACGACTTGGTGGGGACTTTTCATGAGCTGATGATGATGATGCAAGCTAATCTGTCATAAGTAATAAGAAACAAATATAAAAACAGTGCTTCAATTATTTTTTGTCTCTAATCCGGCTTATTATATCTCGGCTTACAGTAATCTGTTATTCATATGACACAAGTTGCGAAGAGACCGCCGCAGTTCTGTTTGTGTTGGAGTCGTATTGAATAAGTTAGTTTCAATTAGCTCGGAGGGAAGTTGTCGCAATGTTACTCGTTCATTGTGCTTCGAACGAAGTAGGAGGAAACTATAGATAGAACTTTGTAAGCCTCCAATGGACATAAAAAATGTAACTAAGAGATAAAATGATTTCGTCTTTAAGAGTTCATCATTGGGTAAAATCCAATTTCACGGATGAAATGACGAATTTATAAAAAGTATTCACAAATTTTTCTCAACATTTCAATAACAATTTTACGTACCAAAAATTCAAATTTGTTTTTATTACAAAACATTTTATCATCTTTATAAAGCTTTCTTGGCAAATAACAATCTTATGAGGTGGTAAACAATATGACGGTTTCTAAGTAACAAATTCCTTCACAGAGCTAGCTGTAACACAATATTTTTCATGAAAAAGTAGAAGGTTTTGAAAATGGATCTGGCAAATGTTTCGACATCTCCTTAGTATTTTGGGGACTTACAGTGAAGGCAGGCTAGAACACAATAGTCACTACCCCAATTCTTCCACAGGGCGCCGTAAGAGGCGGCTTAAAAATTCAACAGATAACGCAGATAGTGCTGCCTATAAATCGATTGCCTAACCTGGAGATTGAGTCCAAATGCTTCATTGTCGTGAAATAGACACTACATCATAGCGTTGACTGTAAAATAAGA
Source organism: Leucinodes orbonalis (assembly GCA_019425675.1). Classification (NCBI taxonomy): domain Eukaryota; kingdom Metazoa; phylum Arthropoda; class Insecta; order Lepidoptera; family Crambidae; genus Leucinodes; species Leucinodes orbonalis. Next base: position 15,660 of record PQWD01013389.1, on the reverse strand, counting down.
AAGGAAATTTTGAATTTTACAAACCAAGTAAATCTCTACATACCTTTTTCTCAAATATTCTCTGGAAGAATTCATTTTGATAATGTTACAACACAAAACATTTACGTACGTTTGTAAATAAATATTAATATCGCAAATAACAAACGACTGACGTCGTCAGGATTTCGTATAAACTACCTGTTTTGCCTGCCATAATAGCTTATCTTTCCTATTATATAGTGAAAATGGCAGAAAAATACAATACTGTGACTTAGTATATAGACTTCACAAATTGAGTTTCAGTATTACGGAATCACAGTTGTAATATAGGTAACACTTGCTAAATTGATTGCTTGCATTTTTTTCATGCTATAGCAGGCAAACGGCTTATCTGATGGTAAATGTCACCACCGCCCATGTACATTTGCAATACCAGAGGGCACTGAAATGCGTTGCCGCCCTTCAGCAGGGAATACGCTCTTTTTTTGAAGGTCGCCAGGTCGTATCGCTCAGGAAATATCTCCGGCAGCAACTGATTTGAAATTACGACAAAAATGCACTGTCGAGGACTTCCATTCATCTAGGTGGTGAGGATGAAATTTTGACTTTTGCCTCGAAGTACGGTGGTGAAAAAATAGCAGCCGGAACGAACGTTCGAATAATTCCTCAGAACACCCCATGATATATGCGGTAGAGGATGCAGAGCGAGGCCACATCTCTACGCAAACCTAAAGCATCGAGCCGATCGGAAATAACCGGATCGTTGACGATCCGAGCAGCGCGTCTTTGAATGCGGTCAAATGGAAGAAGCTGGTAATAAGGCGCACCTGCCCAAAGGTGGGAGCAATATTCCATGTGGGGACGTATTTGCGCCTTATAAAGTTGCAAACGATGGCCCGACATGAAATATCGCTTCGACCTGTTGATTATACCAAGCTTCTTAATAAGCATTGAGCTTATATAACTAATACTGCATCATGCTTTTTACTAATCAAGATGGCAGGTGAGGTTCAATATGCAAGGAATAATGAAGGTTAAGAATTTTTTAACTAAGTTAAGGATTTTTTTAATGACTAATTGTAATTAATGTATTGATTTTATGATATTTTTTGTGATTGTTGGTTATTGATATTGAACTACTATTGGTTTTATTGAATTATTATGTTTTTAATTGTATTTTTTGACATTTTAGCTTTATATTTTCATTATAAATAAAAATATTTGCATGGCAAAACTGTCAAACGTGACGATATAAACATTGTTAATACCGCATGTTATGAGCAAATAAATGTTCTTTCTTTCTTTCTTTAAGGCCTGTTCCAAACCTGAATTATGGATTTACAAACTAGTGTTATAAATGTACTCGAATAGAAATGATACTTCAGTTGTCTGAAGCTTGAAACGTAAACTTTTATTGTATCTATCCAGCTATTCTGATATAATTACTAATTACTTCGGACTGATGTACTATGCTCATACATAGTATATCAGTCCGAAGTCATTACTTGCTAAGATACTTGATCTGCCACTTTATAAACAACAACTGTGTTTTGCGTCTAATTGGTAGAGCTATAAAACCGTAGAAACAGTGCTTTTCCTCCTGCAGTGACGTAAACGGACAACGTATTGTTACCGAAATTGTATTTGGACATCAAGTGCCAATCGTAAATTAACTATTTTTTTAAATGTCATTGGAGTAATACGTACAAAATTAAGGAGGACCCGTTTAATCTCGTGTTTCTTACTTTTTATTTGATGGTATCTACAGTCAAATAATTTCTAAGTAGTCCTACTCGATTAAAGGAATGATACTGTTATGAATTGCTTAAACTGTAAGGGTCCACAAAATATCCCTGGGATATTATAGAAACGAATAAATAGGTTTTTTTAGGACAAGCTTGTTTCATCTTAAACAAGTCTATTCCAAAGTAAGTCCCATAAAAATAAATATAAAAGACTCGCTTGAAATATATTTAGATTTTACCTTAACACCAAATACAGCCAAACTGTCTATGGAAAACAAGAAATACGTTTTGAACCTTCCCCGGTAAGGTTTTCGCAGCTTATCACTAGTGAGATTACTCCGAGATTGACGCAGAACTAATGGACCGGGTGCTAATCGATGGGTGACGTCCATTACATTACACCCAAGTTAGCCGGCAGCTCTGGGTTAGAACTAAACATAATGGTAAAACTGTGAGTCAGTGTTAGCAAAGATAAATATAAATAACCTTGAAAACACGAGCCATTTTCATCTGATTTGGAGGGCGCGGGTTTAGATCCCGTCACGTACCAATGAGTTTTCGAATTTTTATGTTCGCTATCCGAGGCTATTACAGTGAAGGAAAACATCGTGAGGAAACCTGCACCCGGGTACGAAGAGATTCAAAGATTGTGCGTGAAGTCGGCCAATTCTCACTGGGACCGCGGGGACGACTACGGCCTATACACCCTTTACGGGTAGGCTCGTGTCCCTCGGTGGGGACGTATATGAACTGATGATGATGAACCTTAAAAAAACATACCTAGTCTCAATCGATCTCGTGGAAATAAATGAACAGTATTATTGATACTGAACGATTTTCTTGGAATTCCCGACCTAAGACTTTTTAAAAAAGAGTTATTGGGAAACAAAAATAAAATTTCAGGCAGTCAATTTTATAATCCATTAAATAATTTTTAAACGAAAAGGTGTCAGCATCCTCTGAAAATTCATTTTCTTTATTCGCACCTCAATTCCTTCCCTGAAAACCTCTTTTCCTTTCATTTTTAAAAAAGGTATTAAGGATGCTGGGACTAAATCATGTTAGATGATTTTTGATGGAAGACAGAAGTTTAGATGTATTATGTGTAAACAAGACAAAAAAGAAAGGAACGGGTGTCTCACATCATGGCCTATTTACAGCCATATGGTCGGGCGTTGCCGAGAACGACAGAGCTTGCCAAGGTGTGGGAATCCTTTTGTCTGAACGAATTGCGCAATGTATGATCGAGCATAAATGCGTTAGCCCTAGACTCCTCTGGGTACGAATGAAAATTGGAATGGTTCGACTACGCGTCATAGCTATATACGCCCCTGACATGTCCAAGTCGCAAACCGAAAAAGAGGAGTTCTGGAACATGCTGGATGAATGTTTGAATGAGTGCGACCCTAATGAGAGGCCGGTTTTGTTAGGAGACTTTAATGCGTGGGTGGGTGTGCGAAGAAATGGTAGCGAAAATGTTTTAGGGAAGTTTGGTGATGAAAGAGTGAATGAAAATGGTGAAAATTTAGTTAACATATGTTTGGAGAAGAAACTTGTGGTAACCAACACAATGTTTCATCACAAAAAGATTCACATGTATACTTGGGAGAGACAAAATGATAGAAGTTTGATTGATTTTGTGATTGTGGATGAGAGATTGAGGGCTAGGGTTGTTGATACTAGAGCATACCGGGGTACCAACGTTGGGACAGATCACTTTCTTGTGATTTCACGTATGAGTGGTCTGTTCAAGGCTGGCGTCATTGGGCCAAAGGATCAGCAACCGAACTAAAAATAATAAGAGTAGAGAGATTGGAAGATGAAAAAGTAGCCAAAGAGTTTGAAGAAAAATTGAGTAAAGGTTGAATGATAGCAGTGACATCAAGGAATCTGACCTGGAAGAAATATGGCGTAAATTTAAAAATGCGTTGGTTGAGTCAGCTATAGAAGTGTGTGGAGAAGTTAAAAGGAAGAATTTTTCCCCTTCTTATTGGTGGAATAAGGAAGTGCGAAAAGTTGTTGAACAAAAGAAGAAGGCATGGTTAGATGTGCTAGCAATTAGAGCCCGGAAACGAATATACGGCAGTGTGAGTGATGATGATGTGGAAAAGCTGGTAAACGTGTATAAAAGAATTAAATCCGAAGTCAAAGAGAGAGTGAAACAGAATAAAAAGAATATGAAAGAACAAAATGAAAGGAAACTGTCTGATAACTTCTTGGGAAATCAAAAACTATTCTGGAAACAGGTGCGAGCATCTCGGGGGTAATACAACAAAGTAAGAGTGGGGTAATTAAAGATACCAGTGGTAATCTATTGACTGAGGAAAAGAGTGTGTTGAAAAGATGGAAGGAGTATTTTGAAAGATTGTTTGAGTGCGCCGACTTGTCACAAACAGAAAGTGCAAATGTGTTGCTAAATGATTCAGTTAAGGATGACTGCGAGATTAGTATGAATGAAATAGTTTTTGCTTTAAAATGTATGAGGAAAGGTAAGTCGGCAGGGTATGACAGGATATGTGTGGAAATGCTGAGAGCTGGAAAAGGTCTGGTAGCTTCCTGGTTGTACCTGATTTTTGCTAAGTGTTGGACCAGTGGTAAAGTGCCGGAAGATTGGCGAAAAGCTGTTATAGTTCCGCTATACAAAGGGAAGGGATCACACCAGGATGCCAAAAATTATCGGGGTATCAGTTTACTTAGTGTTGTCGGCAAATTGTACGCGAAAGTATTGATTGAAAGGGTTGTGAAAGAAACGAATGATAAAATATGGGATGTGCAAGCGGGATTCAGAAAGGGAATGGGTTGCTTGGATCAAGTCTTTTCGTTAAGGTGCATCACTGAAAAGTTTCTGGCTAAGCACCAGAAAGTGTTCTGCGCCTTCATTGATCTAGAGAAGGCTTATGATAGAGTGGATAGAAATGAGTTGTGGAATGTGTTGTCCGAGTTTGAATTGAGGAGCTGGCTGATACGGGCACTGGGATCGCTTTACGCTGATTCCATGGCATGTGTTAGACTGGGTGGTGCTTACACGGACTGGTTTAACATCTCAAGGGGGTTAGACAGGGATGTGTAGCATCACCTTGGCTCTTCAATTTATTCATGGACAAATGTCTGAAAGATCTGCGGGAGAGTGAATATGGACTGAGAATGGGAGAAACCGTCATTAAGTGCCTCTTGTACGCCGATGATCAAGTAATTCTTGCATCGTCGGCGTCCGAGTTGCAGAAGATGATGGATATTATGAATGCATCGTTTAAAAGAATGAATATGAAAGTAAATGTTGGAAAAACGAAAGTTATGGTTTTTGAAAGAGATGAAGTTATGTCTGATTGCGAGATTATGATTGAAAGCGAGAAAGTTGAACAAGTAGAAGAGTTTGTATATCTGGGAAGCGTGTTTACAAGAGATGGTAAGTGTGATAAAGACATTGAACGAAGAGTTATGAAAGGGAATTCGGTTAACGGAGCAATCAGCGGCCTTGTGTGCAGCCAAACCGTGTCTAAAAAGGCAAGGATGGCTGTACATAATGCTGTTCTGGTTCCTACGTTGACGTATGGTAGTGAATGTTGGGTATGGCAGAAGAAGCACGAAAGTAAAATAAATGCGGTAGAGATGCGATCGTTAAGACAAATATGTGGTGTGAAATTGTGTGACAGGATTAGGAATGCTGTTATTAGAGAAAAGTGTGGTCTGAAAGTAGATGTAGTGTCAAAAGTAGAAAGAGGTATGTTAGGATGGTATGGACACTTGGAACGCATGAGTGAAAAAAGAATAGCAAAGCAGGTGCATTGTGCGAATGTGGAAGGATACACGAGCAGGGGACGACCCAGAAGGACTTACCTTGACCAAATTGGTCAAGTCCTTAAGAAGGCTGGGGTCCCAAGTAAGGGGAATAAAAGAGCTTGTATGAAAAGATTGATGGATGTGATTGAAGCTAGGGAAGTATGTCAGGACCGTGCAAAGTGGCGTTTCATCATCTCTGCCTACCCTTCTGGGACCAAGGCGTGAGCTTTATTTATTTATTTATTTATGATTTTTGCGGGACTGTTATAAGAGATTCGGAAACAAATAACAAGTATAACGGTAAAGCAATAAATTTTAAACATTAATTGTAAATGTAACGTAATACATATTTTGGAAACGTTTCGTGTTGGTTTTTTTCATAAAATTAAACTAGCGCCAAGTTTTATCTCGTTTCTCTCGTTTGATAAGAAAAAATCACTTTTTATTTCAAGGACAAAACCATGTAAACAAGTATTATTATTTAAAAGCAAATTATAGTGTACTATTCAGATTCATCCAAACGTTACGCCTAAAATCGTGTCAAACAGAAATCTTTAAACACACATTAAGTAGCCACTTGAACTTTGACATAGATATCTATGACATTAAGCACAAAGGTAAAGTTGATGTGGGTTTGGCATAAGCCTTCACTATTCATCATTACCATCCCTTTGGAAGGATTAATTTAATCAAGCTCTCAGCTCCCAAATGAAAACTTTGGTCATTGATAACTTTTCAGCTCATTACGACTGCCCCTGGGAGCGATGAACTGTTTAACAAGGAATCATTTGCACATTCAATGAAATGTACAAGGTTAAATGTAGACCACATTCAAAATATTTAAAAGAGTTCAATTACTTAAGCTGCTATATTAGAAATTATGTAATATTAGGAATTCCGATTTAAAAAAAAAATATCCACATACATTCACAAAGCGCCATCTAGCCCCAACTAAGCATTTAGCCTGTAATATGTTTTTTATGTTATAAGTGACAGTACAGTACAGGACGGTCTGGATGTTCACCTGATGGAAAGTGATACGCCAGACCATGACAGTGCGGCATTAAGGGAGACCATACAACTGATAGACAGTTATTATCCTCCATCAACTGCGCCCGACACCCGAGACAACAGATGAATGCTAAATAACGGATAAACATAAATAACCGCTGAAAACCACACAGCACCACCTAGCCCCAAATAAGCATTAGCTTACAAGCTTTATCAATATCTAATTAAGTAAGGCAATTATTATTCATAAAGGTGTTGTTGCAGACTGAACTAAATAAAAATACATTACTAACATTAGATAAGAAAATATTTAAACTACTCAAACTAAACTAACGAAAATATTTACTATATAATATTGTTTTCTTTGTCTTCCGTATTTATAACATCTGATAGAATTAAAAATATTCTATTTATAAATAAAAAAAAATCTGCAATGGAAATAAGGTTCAGGTCAGAAGGGTGTCATTATTACCCAATAGAAAACACATTTTCCAGCCAATTTCTGTATAAAACATCCAATTTGATCTACTTTACATATCAATCATAGTATATACTGAGTATTAGTAGTACATTATAGTAACAATGCCGCATTCAACTGGTATATCAGTGTTGTCAATGAATAGTTGATTAGCTATTTGCATCTGATAACATAATTACATAATTCTATTGATAAATATTAATGGCTAATTTCGGATGCAGGAAGTAATGATATTGTACGGAAACCAATGATATTATAAATCAAAAAATTGGCCAAGCGCGAGTCGGAATCGCCCGTGGAGGGTTCCGCAGCAGCAGGTAACATAAAGTAATTTTTATTTACTTAGGCACCTACTACAGCTTTAATAAAAAAATAGTGGTTCACCGTTTTTGACGTATAAAAAAAACTACACACCAGAAATTGTTCAAACTAAATTTCGTTGTTAGATTTTATGGTAATGTACATCATATATTTTTTTCGATTTTATCAACCCTATAGTTTAAGAATTAGAGGGGGGACACAATTTTTTCAACTTTGAAGGCGTCTCTTGCGCAAACTATTCAATTTATAAAAAATATATATAAGAAACCTCGATATCATTTTTTAAGCTCTACACATTGACACCCCAGACACACCGGGTTCGATGAAAAAAAAATTTTTAAGGTTCAGTTCAATGTATGGGGAACCCCAAAATATATAATTTTTTTCAAGTTTCTTGTGAAAATAATAGCGGTTCACAGAATACATATACGTACAAAGTTGAATAGTGTAGTGCTTATAGTTTCGGAGTAAAAACGGACACAGACTGACTGACGAATCTATAAGGGTTCCGTTTTTTGCCATTTTGCTACGGAACCCTAAAAAGGTGGAGACTTGTTATGTGTTCACATTGTATAGGACACGCCAACAAACATGAAATCCATCAGGTAGGACGTTGTATACTGTATAGGTAATCATCATCATCTCATTAAACGTCCCCACCAAGGGGCACGAGCCTACGATACGGTAAACACCCGTACGCGGGTTTACCTTAGTCATCCACGCGGGCCCAGTGCGGATTGGCCGACTTCACGAATCTCTTCGCATGCGCAGGTTTCCTTAAGATATTTTCCTTCACCATAAGACCGTCGGATAACGTACATATAATTCGAAATCACATTGGTTTGTGGGGATTTGAACCTCAGCCTCTCGGTAGCAAGGTAACAGTCCACAAGGGGTACAAAATATTTATAAAAATGTGGCCTAAAATGGTGCAGAAGTGTGTTTAAATATTTATATAAACTTATATGCAATACCAATTTTGTTGTTATTATTCAGGGCAAATTATAACCAAGTTATTACAATAACATTTGAAATCGTCAAATATTCTAAACTAGGAAAAAATATTGGGTAGATTTTATATTTGAACTATTCGAACTTCGAACTGTTACGGTGCTCGTGTCCCTCGGTGGAGATGTATAATGAGCTGATGATGATGATGAACTGTTCAAATAGTAGTAATGCGACTATCGAGGCCGCATAAAATAAACACACTTATTTAATGATCCATGATATTAGCCCGGCAATCACATAGTACGATCGCATAATTATTATGATGACAGTATTTGATTTTATTCGTGTGGCATAATATAGAAATGGAATTGCCTATTGATAAAAGTTGTTTCATGAAAGTTTAATATATTACAAAATATGTTTTCATGTACATGTATGATCTATAAATATCCAGTGACTGCCGCGTACGATTAATTTGTGGAATCAGTTGGAAACGTTGACGGTACGATGACCTGGCGTCTTTCAAAAGAGAGGTATTCTTATATAAAGGGCAGGCAACGCATCCTGTGACCTCAGCTGTTGCAAATGTCCATGGGCGCGGTGACACTTTCCATCAGGTGAACCGCATGCTCGTTTGCCTCCCTATGTTATAAAAAAACACATTCACACAGCCCATCTAGCCCCATACTAAACATCAACCTGTAATATGGTGCTGTATATATATTTTTTTTCGTAAATATATACAAATATTTATATACGTACATAGAAATTCCCAGACCATTATAACAACATACACACAAATGTTTGCTTGGGATCGAACCCCTTGTGAGTAGCCGACGTCTCATCCATTACACCATACGGGTCATCACAATAGTAGATGCGGTTTGCTTACCTGTTGGTGCAGCGATCCTGAAGTACAAGTAAGCTACAATTAAGCCCGTGAAGTACTGATACCGTTATCAGGGCGTGATTAGCCACATGTTCTAGTATATATTGGTTCAGTGCGATTTACTCAAGTTATTGCGTGTACCAACTTATTTTACCCGCGGGAGACTGGATTTTTCGCGTGGATCACTCAATATCGACTACTTTTTATAGCAGAAAATACCTGCAAGTCTTTTAACAGATTATTTACAAAAACAAAAAACCATAATGTATTTAAAGCTTGCCTTTACCTACTGTATTAGTTAAATGTCATAAAAAATCAAGAATCTTTTTTTCTTTTTAAATTCAGTTTAGCTAAGGATATTTAAGCCAACCATGCGGGCTCAATTCGTGTATTAATTAACAAAAATATTTATTAGAGCGTCGGTGGCTCAGTGGTGTGGACTGACCCCTTCCTACCGGGAGGACTGAGATTCAAATCCCGACACGTACCAATGTATTTTCGAAAAATATATGTACGTTATCCGACGCTCTTACGATGAAGGAAAACGTCGTGAGGAAACCTTCATGCACGCCTGCGAAGAGATTCGAAGGTTGTGTGTGAAGTCGTCCAATCCGCACTAGGCCCGCGTGGACGACTAAGGCCTAATCACCTATACGGGTAGGCTCGTGCCTCGGTGGGGAAGTTTAATGAGCTGATGAAGTTTATTAATTTCTTGTTTAGTTCCCAAGATAAAACTTTAAGAATCTTGCGAATGGGTATTCGTAAATTTATTAACTAATTTTAGGGATAAATAATACAATTTATCTCTAGTGTACAGTCCTACGAAAGTTTATCAATTTCCTAATAAATAATCAGTTGGCGCTTCAATTTATTTTCCGGTGACATATACAAACTCTTGGTGATTGGGGCTAGATGGCGTTGTATAAAGTTCTGTGGATATTGGTGTCAAAAGTCACTTCCCATCAGCTGTATTTTTAGGGCTTAGCATTATGGCATTATTTTTTATTTCAGTTTGGAAGTGTAAATGATGACGAGGATAAATGGTCTAAATAATTAAACTTTTTTCAAGTGTATTTTTTTTTTTTTCAAATAATTTTCTAAGTAATTTGGAAGTACAGGATCCATAGGCTCACAACAGGCAGCCGGTGAATTAAGGTTTAATTGGACATCGGATACCTTTTACTATTTTTATGGTCGTTATCTTAAGGTAAATTACGCTTCGTAAAAACAAAGTAAAATTCTTAAAACACTTTCAAAACGTTAAATTAAAAAATATATATATTAAAACTGGTTTGATTATTTAAGTCTGTGCCAGCAATTTCTCCATTTTTTTCTACTGTCAAAGTTTGGACACGATAACCGGATCAAGCAACGATCTAAACTTGTCCACATAGGCAGGTTTAGGCGGCTTTCTTCGTCATGACTGGTTATTTGATTGATTGAAGTTTTTATTGAAGTATCATCATCATTACAGTCTAAAATGTCCACTGCTGAACAAAGGCCTCTCCTAATGATTTCCACGTGGACCGATCCCTACCAGTTTACATCAGTTTGTTACCCGTCACCTTAACCAGGTCATCAGTCCATCTGGTTGAGGGTCGGCGTACGCTTCGTTTTCCGATACGCGGATGCCACCCGAGACGTCCATCGGCCATCGTTTCTATGCAATATGTGCCCTGCCCATTGCCACTTGCTTATCCAGTCGGTCACTCTAGTTCTACTACAAGTATTCGTGTTCCCGATCTTATCGCGTAGGGATAAGGACACCTAACATAGCCCTCTACGTAGCAACTATGAGCCTATTTAAGAGACCCTTAAGTCCTGTTTAGGCATTGTACTCAACATTAAAAGGTTCAACTTCAATCAACAGGGCCTATTCTCCGTTTGAGCTACCGTGACAAATAAGTTTCATCACGGGAGCGGTGGAATTAAGACGAAGACTGAATTATTATTTTTAATTTCTAATGATCAAGCATTCAGAAATTATGTTTTCCGCGAGAGAGAGAGAACTAAATTTACAGAGCTCGCCAGATAAGCAAGCTGTAGTGGCAGTGGGCCGGTCACGTATGTCGCAGATCCGATGGCTGTTGGAGCAAACGAGTTCTGGAGTGGAGACCGCGTCTTGGCAATCGTAGCGTAGAACGCCCTTCGGCCTGATGGACTGACGTCTTGCGAAAGGTCGCTGGTGGATGCTGGATGAGGAAAGCGTACGACCGAGATATCTGACAAGGATCAATGGACTGCAACAGGTTGAAGAGAGAGATGATTTATGATTGATATACTTTTGACTGTAACTGTGTTTTTAACGTTATGAGACTAATATCAGGTCACCTGTATACATTACTAATTTTTTTAATCAATTGCACCATTTTAAGAACTTTTTAATTAATACCTTTAACTTTCAACAAATTTTAGTTTAAATTTCAGCCTTATAAAAACAGCGATTAAGTAACAAAGGCAAATATGCTTTGAAATTAAACACTACTGCGGGAACCGATTTCAGTTAGGTGTCAGGTCGGATTGAAGTTTGATCGCAAAAAAAATATGTGTGTGCAGCGGTGTGTAATATAAAACTAGCTACTTTAAATAGCTGAAGCTCTTGAATTAGTGATGCCAATCAATAATACCCTATCGATAATCGATCGATAGTTGACGTTATTTCAATAGTATCGGTATTATGAATAGTGTCAAAACTATTTAAGCGTGGAATAGTATGGATACTAACTACTGCTACTTACAATGGATAAACATACTAATAAAGTTTTTTTTGTAAAACTACAAATAAATAAATAAAGCTCACGCCTTGGTCCCAAAGGGTAGGCAGAGATGATGAAACGCCACTTTGCACGGTCCTGACATACTTCCCTAGCTTCAATCACATCCATCAATCTTTTCATACAAGCTCTTTTATTCCTCTTACTTGGGACCCCAGCCTTCTTAAGGACTTGACCAATTTGGTCAAGGTAAGTCCTTTTGGGTCGTCCCCTGCTCGTGTATCCTTCCACATTCACACTATGTGTATATCTATAATATGTTAAACTACATATTATAGATATACACAGAAACACCAAAACAAATATGAAGTGTAGTAAAATTACCGGGTATAAGAGACCTAACATCTGTTGTCTCGGGTGTCGGGTGCAGTGCGGCGTTGATATATTACAATTGTCAATCTGTTCTTGGTCTCTATCAAAGCCGCTCTGACAAGGTCAGGCGTATCACTAACCATCAGGTGAGCGTCTTGACAGTCCTGTACACTTGGTAACATGAAAAAAATACAATCAGATATATTCGGTCACACAAATGTTTGCACTGCCCGAAGATCGAACCCTTGGTGAAATTGCCGATATCTCACCAAAAGGGTTCTTATATATAATCATATAAACATATTTTAGATTTTGACAACCTATTTGGTGTTGCGGTTGAGATATGGGCTGCAACACCAAGGGTTCCAGGTTCGATCCCGGGGCAGTACAAACATTTGTGTGAATGAACATGTCTGTTTGTAATGGTCTGGATAATATGTATGTATTTACAAAAAAATATATATTCGTATGTTTATCCGTTATTTAGAACCCATAATACAAGCTTCACGCTTAACTTGGGCTAGATGGCGTTGTGTGAATGTCAGTGGATATTTAAATATATATAAGTATATTATATACGTGAAAAGGAATACCCTTTCCCAGCTACCAATGCCTTCGTTTTCCTTGTCGATATCCATCTCAACAATAGATTGTTAATACATACAAAAGGTTATTCCCGATATTCCACATGGCTGTGCTCCGATGTGATTGACAGTTCGAGCCACACTCGCGTTACATGATGCCTACAGGGTACGGCTTGTGGAAATGGTTTTCATGTTTTCGAATTAATATATGTGAGAACGTCGGTGGCTTAATGGTGTGAACTGTTGCCGTCCTACCGGGAGGGCTAAGGTTCAATCCGCCACGTAACAATATGTTCGAATTTATTCGACGCTCTTACGGTGAAGGAAACATCGTTAGGAAACTTGCACTCGCGTAGAGATTCAAAGGTTATGTGTGAAGTCGTCCAACCCGCATTGGTTCCGCGTGGACGACTTAGGCCTAAACACCCTTATGGGTAGGCTCGTGCCCCTCGGTGGGGACGTTTAATGAGCTGATGATGATATGTGAATCTTTAATACCTATACCATCTTATATTTTAACATACGCCAGTCATTTTTATCCTCGGGAGTTCGATAATGTAACGGCTAGTGCGTTTAAAAATAGACTAAAGAATTGCGTTCGTAGTCGAAGTTTTTAAGTTTAATCAGGAACATGAATCTCATTGGAAGCAAGCGTGATTTTGTTGTTTGAGACGTCGGCTTCTACACCGAGGATTCGTAACCCATCGAAAGCCCGTCAATAAAGCTTTTTGTGAGATGTTTACTAGTTTAATTACGACATCACGGAGTAATGTGGCTAATTAACATTAAATATTTAACGATAAACGTGTTTTCTTTTTTTTTACTTTTAATTATTTCAGACGATTTGTAGTTCAGCTATGATAATTTGTATTACTAGGTATCATGATAAATAAATCATAAAGAAATTATACTTTCTTCTCGAAGAAATAAAAAAAGAAGTTTTATTTATTTATTCCAATAACGCATAAGTTCAATAAAGACTTAAGCAATAATTTGTTACAAAGTAATAAAAATAATATAACCACCAACAAAATGTACACCCAGGACAAGACAGACGCAGAGTACCAAACTCGTAGTACCTAATTCAAATTATTCAGAGCTGATAATTAATACAATTGTAATCAAAGATCTTGATTACCTTTACAATAAACACGGAGTTTTACATATATCTAAGAAGGATAAAAAGAAAGCGTACAAAATTATTGGATTGTCAACCTTATTCCTATAGTGAAAATGTTGTTTCAAAAACAAACAAAACTTTTAGAGATTGTAAAATTAAACTTGTTTCTAGAACTCCGCTCTTTTTATAATCATATTATTTTATTTATCTTAAAACTTTGTATAATAAGGATTCCAATACAATAATTGATATTATGAAGTTAATAATTCAAAACTCTTAAAATTCATCCAGGCAGGCTTTTGTTCAGCAGATTACATATTCAGCTATGATGATGATAAATATATGATAAAAAAATAAATTGTTTTTATACTACAGTGTAGATACCTAAAATATTACTATGTTCTTTGATAAACTTATCAAGAAGGTTATCGTAGCGTAAATATAGCTAAACTTGGTCTCCTTATATAAAGTATCTTTATTTAGCTAAAACCTTAGAGAAACGGTACCATAAACATCCCATTAAAGAGATGACTATTAAAATGTTCATATTAAGGATACATTAACTTCTTTGCTGTACGGCGGAAGAGTATAGACTAACAGTATGTTATTACTAATTTTAAATATCTAACAACTAGCGACATTTGTGTTTAAATAAAAAGTGCATGTTGAATTAGAATCTAATTTAACAAATAAATGCACAATACAGTTTAAATCAATGTACAATAAAAGAATGAACTCATTAAAAAAAAGATTTGTTTTACAATCTCAAAAATAACAAAACCCTCAGAAAAAACTAGCAACATACTTACAGAATTATCTCAGCCACCGCTAGAAACACACAAAACTAAACTAGACCCTTACTGTTCGTAGCACAGAATTTCCGCACTCAAATACGAGGAAAGTTTCGTCAACGAGCGAACGAAGAGCGTCCGTACTGTGCGAACGCGCCGCGTCAACTGACTAGTCTGAACCGACTGAGCGGAGTCCAGTGCACGTAGCACTGTAGCTCGTAGCGCGTAGCTCGTAGTGTGACCCACTCTACCATCCATTGAAATGCTACGTATATTAATGTGACGATTACGAAATAATTAAGTTTTTGTACTACTTAAATAAGGAACGCATCTGCAGAGACGACCTGGTGGCAGCTTTTGTTAATCTCAAAGACCAGGGGGCCGACGCGTCATTGTATGCTCCGCTTACCTGGCGGGGGATAAAGATGACCTACAGAGGAACTGGCGACGGTAGTGGAGTACGCCGCGACCACAACGCTGAACTACTGATTGGGTGTGACGCCAATGCCCACCACACCAGCTGGGGCAGCACAGGCATCAACAAAAGGGTGAGTTACTTTTTGACTTCTTTTATCTAACTGCCTTCAAATCGTTAACACAGGATGTATTCCACCTTGTAACAAAAGCAAGGCAGGAAGTATTAGATGTCACTTTTGCTACCAACACTCTACAGGATGATCAGTGACTGGAGAGTAAGCAAAGAGACGTCTATGTCTGACCAAGACAAATAGATTCGAAATAGGAACTACAGGGAGACTATTGCGAATACTTTTAGAAATCAGGGCAACCGACTGGGATCTTATAGAACCAGCTCGACGAAACCTTACAGGAGTCCCAAAAAACATCAGAACACAGGAGCTATTGATATTCAGTCCACCAAGTTACCAAGGAATGAAAGCCGCCTTTGAAGGGAGTTGTCCCCTGA
>PQWD01013387.1:0-12731 GCA_019425675.1 Leucinodes orbonalis | reverse complement strand
ACATATTATTATTATAGTACATGGCGGGATTTGAACCTGCGCCATCCATATCGGAAGGCAACAATCCACACCAATGAGCCACTGACGCACCGAAGATATAAGTAAATGCCTATTTGAAATATTTTTTTATTGATGTTTCTTGGTTATTGTGCAATTAGTTAGTTCATTATTTATCTAAGGTTAATAATGAACAATCGTCGCTGTTGGAGAAAAATAAATAAGAATACCGCTTTCGTTATTCATATTTTGGTGATAAAACCCGGAACCCTTGATGTCAGTTTTTAGGTGGTATACTCGATACTGAGTCGTCTAGGTAGGTACCACCGCAGTGCCAGATATCATCCCGTGAGACAGGAGTGTTATGCACTTATGTGTTTCGGGATGAGGGCACTGTAGCTAGTGAAATTACTGGGGTATAAGAGACCTCACATCTGTTGTCTCTGGTGACGGGCGCAGTGCGGCATTGATGGAGGATAATAACTGTCTATCAGTTGTTGGTCTCCTTTAATGCCGCTCTGTCACGGTCTGGCGGATTACTTACCATCAGGTGAGCGTCCAGACCGTCCTGTACACTTATAACATAAAAAAAAGTTTCTCAACCGCTACACCCCTTGGTTAGTATTAAATACATATCGGATAACCGTAAAGTGTAAACCTTTGTCATTTCTCGAGAATTGGAGTTGATGTTTACAAAGAGCTACTCAATGTGACAAAAGGTTAGGCTGATGCAAGCTTTGATTCGCGGATACAATGGACTATAAACCACGAGCGTCTATTGTTTCAGTTCTGTTGTGGATTTATGGCTCGGCTCCCTCAACTCGATTGGGAGATCGTATGATCCTTCATCTAACTTCATGACAAATGAAATCCAATTATATTCTGTATATATAAAGGTAGATACGCCATCCGTGCCTTAAAGAGACGAACCGCCAAAGAGAATACAGTTATAGGCTCTTTGTTTAGGTAAATGTACGCTCATTGCGAAACATGTTTATGAGTGCTGTCACTGCATTCGGAACACTTTTTTCGATTGTTTTGTGAGCATATCACGAATCTATATTTTTTGCATCATTGATGAAATCTCATGTAATAATCCTAAGATATTGTTTGATGAATGGATTCTAAAATGAGTAAATCCAGGATAATTGCGTATTCAAAGAATTATGTGGTGTAACAGTTGATACGTCGTCGGTTACTTACAGGTACCAAGGGTTCCGGGAGCGATCCCTTGGCAGTGCAAACATGTGTGTGTATGAACATTGCTCTTTGTATAGGTCTGAGTGGTTTTGTGTACGAGTATAATATGTACGTATTTACCAAAACGAAATATGTAAGACTATGTTCATCCTTTGTTCTAAACTATATAACAAGCTCCTCACATAGAGGTTAAATCAGCTTGTGTTATAACAATTGTAATAAATATTGACCAACTTTCTCACAACGCCATCTAGTTCCAAACTAAGCATCATCAGCTCATTACGCGTCCCCACCGAGGGGCACGAGCCTATCCGTATAGGGCGATTAGGCCTTAGTCGTCCACGCGGGCCAAGTGCGTATTGGATGACCCAAACTAAGCATCTGCCTGTAATATGGATACTAAACAACGGATTAACATAATTTTTTTATGTCATATGCGAACGCTCACCTAGCGATAAGTGATACGCCTGAACATGACAGAAGCAGTGTTAAAGGATACTAATAACAGTACTTACTAAATAATTATTTTTCCGTCAACACCGCTCTCCACTCGTCACCCTAGACGACCGATGTTAGGTCTCTCATACCCGGTAATATAACTAGAACTACAGTACCCTCATTCCGAAATACATAAGTGCAAAACACTCTTATTTCAAGGGACGATATCTGACACTGCGGTGGTACCTGCCTAGACGACTCAGTACCGAGTCTACCATCTAGTAACTTACATATTTTTTTACATAGAAATAAATACTATTATACATAGAAACACCCAGACCAATTCAAACAGACATGTTCATGCTCACAAATGTTTGTGCTAACCGGGAATCGAACCCGAAACCCTTGTTGTAATAGCCGAGATCTCAACCGTTACACCACATGGGTCATTACTAGATGTTTCTTTAATATTTATTTATTATTGTAAATAATAAGATTTAATTGTTAAACGGATTTGGCGTATAAACCAAACAGTAGCATTATGTCACCAGGTGAGCAAATTGCGATACCGATCGCTTTATGTATATTTTTTTATCGAACAGGAGGCAAACGAGCATAAGGTTCACCTGATAGTAAGTGACACCACCGTCCATGAACATTTGCAAGACATCAGGTCCCAGAAATGCGTTGCCGGCCCTTTAAAAGTGTGTACGCTCTTTTTTTAAGGACGCCAGGTCGTATCGCTCCGGAATTGTTTTCAGAAGAAGTTCATTCCACAGTTTTGTTGTACGTGGCAGAAAATGACGGCAGAATCGATCTGTGGAAGACCTCCAATCATCCAGGTCGGCTCATGGGGTCAATTTACGAATTAAATTCTCTATGGGAACCAAGCACGAATTCGTTATTAAAAAAACCTAATAAGTCCTAGCTCAGTTATCTACTATATAAAAATAAGTCGGGTTTGCCTTCTTGACGCTATAACTCCAGAACGCACGAACCGATTTCCACGGTTTTGCATTCGTTGGAAAGGTCTCGAGCTCCGTGAGGTTTATAGCAATTAAAATCCAGGAAAAATTTCAACAGAAAAGCGGGAAAATCTTTTTTCACAGCGACATCTTTGATACATAGCATGTAATACAAAGTAATATTTTAAGTAGATGGCATCTTTTGATCACCAAACGAAATGTTACATGAAACGAAGCCATCTGGTGGCGGAACGGAGTTCGCTGGGTTTGCTAGTTGGTTATAAATGTCAGTTAAGGTCAATGATTCGCGGATACGCCTGCACCGATCTGATGATGTCGTCATAATTTTAAGCTTAAGTTGTTCGGCCTACGATACATGTTAATATTTAATGGATTGCATAATGCTAATACGAAGCCTGTTCTCTACATTTATGCAAATTCTAAATTGTTATTGGATTCAAATCCACTCTATGAGCGTTTGGTATAAGCTCCTATTAAGCCGAATGCTCCTATTTATTTTCTTGCCGGCTCTTCTCGAAGATCCTACTTATTCCGAACTGGTGGTAGACAATAACAAGACAAGACAAGACAAGAACAATTGACGATTTAAAGTATCTGTAACAGATTTATTTGAATAAAGATTTAATCTTTCTTTCTTTGCTGATGACAGATTAGTGTGATTAATATGGTATTTCTTGATGATTTCGGTTTGTTTTTACCTGTTCCATCCGGAACGGGCTTAGGTCATATACCATGCTGCCTTGTCATTACTCAGTATTCTTTTGTTCAATTAATGAAGAAATGAGTGATGAACATGATAGTGGTGATCATGATGATGTATGAATTTCCTCCTTTCCCCTAAAGTTTCAGTAAAAATATGGGACTTTACTGAAACCCTTCTGTCTGTTCGTAATGGTCAGGGTGTTTCTATGTAAAATATTTATATATTTACAAAAAAAATGTATATAAGTATATCAGTTGTATAGTGTCTTAACTACACGCTCTTCGTCCAATATGGGGCTAGATGGCGCTGTGTGAATGTCACTTAATATTTATTTAATTTTACCATTTCAAAAAGAAAGCTTTATCTCTCGCAAATTTCCTAAAACACTAACAAGTTAATTTTAACGAAAACAATTCTCGCTTCTCGCCAATCGGAATAATGATGTACGAAAATGAATTCGCGATTGGTGCCCATAGAGAATTTAATTCGTAAATTGTCCCCATGAGTCGACCGGCCGATTAATTCGATTAATTTTAAATGACCGATTGGTGACGCACTCTCAGCTGAGCACAGATACTGTATAATATTAAATCCATACATTATTTTATCAGTCGTCGAAGGCTATTGTTGTGAACTGTTTTTTTATGATATGGGAGCAAACAAGCAAGAGACACGTGATGGAAAGTGTTGCCTTCCGATGTGGAGGTACATCATCATCAGCTCATTAAATTCCCACACAGGGCACGAGCCTACACGTATAGGGTGCTTAGACCTTAGTCGTCCACGCGGGCCCAGTGCGTACTGGACGACTTCACACACAACCTTTGAATCTCTTCGCAGGCGTGCATAAAGGTTTCCTCACGATGTTTCCCTTCACCGTAAGAGCGTCGGATAAAGTACATATAATTTCGAAAATTCGAAAGACATTGGTACGTGGCGGGATTTGAACCTCAGCTCTCCCGGTAGGAGGGTGACAGTCCACATCATTGAGCCACCGACACTCACAACATAGGAGGGTACATATTATACATGGAAATATCGAGTACAAACAGACATGTTCATGCACACAAATTTTTCGTACTGCACGGAGATCGAACCCTTGATGTTATAGCCGACATCTCTTAACCATTTCAACATATGGGTCAACGATTGCATTACCATTGGTAAATCCTGCCGCAAAGATGGCTCGGTTCATCGACCGGCACTCACTGTCCTTGCCCTTCGAATTCAGTGACCCCACCCACACAACACACCGCGATTTGCTCGTTTTAGGAACTTTTTAGTTTTAAGAGAATAAATAAATATCCACAGATATTCATCGCCATCTATTAGTAATAATCAACTGAAATTTACAATTACACAAGTAAACAAATCAAATGATATTCTGTATACATAAAGGTAGATACGCCATCCGTGCTTCAAAAACGAACTGCCGAAGAGAATACAGTTTGTACTCTTTTATTCAGGTAATTGTGTTCGAAATTCGAAATATGTGTATGTGTGCTGTCACTGCATTCGGAACACTTTTTTCGATTGTTTTGTGAGCGTATCACGAATTTATACTTTTTACATCATTGAACAAATCGCAATACATATGATGTCATTGTCGTGCATTACCTCACATGGAATAGTATTCCTATAAAATTGACCATTTGATTCCTAATGTCTGATTTGAAATAAACTAATTGAATTACAACGCACACGCCAACCAAATATCAGGACGGCGGCTCGCCTAAAAATGACGATCGCTATGCAAACGAAAACGTACATTTACACATATTATTGTACAAAAACGTTCATTTTTCGTACATTTCGTGCCTTTGTGATTTATTTGGAAGACCTACACCCGCCATTCTGACGGATACGAACTCTTAGTTTATTTCTTCACACCACATTACAAAGCCGCGCAGAATTGCATTTCAATAAGCCTTTTTTGTATAATTATGTAATGTATTACGAGTATTTTATGTAGGTACTATTTCTTTAAAAAACGTTAATAAAAATAATTATACCTTACACTTAATAAAGAGTGGGATCTCTTGATAAAGGAGGCATTGTGTGCTAAAAAGGTGACTAAGGTCATTAATTATTGTATACGTAAAATCAAGTAGCGGAATAATTAAAAGTATTATAAAAGAAAAAAAATGTTTAATTGCGCAAATAATAATATTTTTTTAGATGGGAGGGATATAACTTGAAATGGGTTTGTATAACCAATTGTACGGGTCACAATGATTGTTACCACATTTCTTATAAAACCTCTTTGAACTGGGTCACCGTCCAAAGGTAAAAGGCGGAAATCACGTCGTCAATTTAGCAGCCGTTGTCTAATTATTGGATAAGGGCGATCCCACAAGACGGGTTGTACGCTTCATTGAACATTTCATGATTGATCGAGAATTGACTTGACCTAAATTACCTTAAAATGAGATGATTTGAGTGCAGCTTCCACTTAATGGCAGTAACAATAAATTATCAATTGACGTTCACACAGCGCCAGTAAGCCTCGATTTAATTTTGTTTATGGGTTTTATGGTACCCAAAAAGTATACCATACTTATGTATTTTTTGGTAAATACATACCTACATATTATAAATATAAACACCCAGACCAACCCGGGGATCGAACGTTCCAGGTTCGCACTATATACCTTAGTATATCGCTGACTTCTTAACTAATATACCTTTAGTGATATGGTCGTCAAAAAGTTGTCTTATGTTAATCGTTTGCAACATACTTGTTGTATTAAGTTGAGAGACAGAAAAACTTGTATTTATTACGTGACTCGTGTCTTTGATTCATTTGTGACATTTTTATTCGTCGTGCTTTGTTTACTGCGTATTGGGATGCGAGTTGGGATAAAGTATCAAAGGAAAACGAATGAAATTCCCTAGTATCCAGTTATATGTATAACGAACCATTTGTTTTAAACTTCGGTATAATACAATTTGTTTGTTGTCATTTTGTTCTTTTAAATCAGTATTCGCGTAAGGACATCTATACATATGAATCAAATTGGAGTCTGTTTGTAATATTGAAATGACCATAATCATAAATACGCCGTAATCATCATCATAACCAGCTCATTAAACGTCCCCACCGAGAGCACGAGCCTAGCCGTAAGGGTGTATAGGCCTTAGTCATCCACGCGGGCCCAGTGCGCGTTGGCCGACTTACAATGTTTCCTCACGATGTTTCCTTCACCATAAGAGTGTTAGATAACGTACACGTAATTTCGAAACACATTGGTACGCGGGATTTGAACCTGCGCCCTCCCGATCGGAAGTCGACAGTCCACACCATTTTATTACAATTTTTAATTTATTGTCTGTCTGTTTGTACCGGGTTAAATCGAGTCTTCGGAGTGGGACAGTTTGGCAGCGCAGCGCTTTGAGTGGCGCCGGCTTGTTCAAAGGCAGATTTGCGTTTTTAGGATCAGCGTATGGTGATGTAGAAGCCCGAACTCCCGTAACTAGTCAGTATAATATGTCAATGGCAAGCCACGTGTGAACAATGTGTTCGAGAATTTACTGCAAAGATGGCTTCACTATCTTAAAGCGCATCTGCGCCGTACTGTCTAGTAGTCGAAATGGTCGCCATGATGGAAAACGTTCGGATCATTTTCATTCAGACCTAATTTCAAGTCTTCACTATTCAATCGGTGATTTCAACGGAAATGCAGCTTATGCACAATAGTGCGCCGGGTACTTGCGGTTCGTTACAAGGTATTGAGGCTCCACAGGGAGTTTACCGTTACTGTTTTGAATAATTCAATGACTAATATTAAATTATTACTTAGAATATAAATATGATTATATTATTATATTCTTAGTAATGATTTAATATTAGTCCTTGTCGATAAGATAACTTAATTGATAAACAATTGTATAAACAACAGTGTATACAATATTTCATGGTTACAACAAATTATTGAAACAAAAGGCTCCCAAAAAAAACTAACAGCATTTTAGGCGTTTCTTTCTCAGCAAAAAGATAAAAATACCTTTTTTCAGTAATTAAAACTAATTTTTGTTTCCCATGGCTATTCAGGCTATGTGTATGTGTGAGGTCCCAATTCCGCTTATTTTAAAAAGCGCTTATATGATCGTTATTGTGTCTCGATAGTCAAATTTGGCACTCAATTGTTCTCTGTCATGGTAGATTTTAATTGGTACCACCATTAGACAGTTCATTGCACTTAACAATCACCATTTTCATCTATTAACATTAAATTTGTGGCGCAACACGAAATTTACAATTCTTAATGTCATTAATTCTAGTGGAATTGAAGTTCTGTATGATCGACCTGTTATCACGCGCGACCGCACATATGTTTTATAGCTATTCTATAATCGTTCCCTGTTTAAAGTTTATCCAAAAGTAGCGCACTTTCCAATGAATCAAAGAATTTGTGAAATTTAAAATCATATGGACGTAAGTGCTACCTAAGTGGATGTTTCGCGTTCGATGTCCACAATTACAAAAAATGTTGCATCGATGTGTTCCTCTCTCTACGTAGAATCTGAAAGTACCTGAGAAGCTTTTATTTTGTGAAGATTAGTCTCAGCTTGCAGCAGTCAGAAGTTCGCTTTTTTGCGTAAGCCTATCGGCCCTTTGCAGTAAGCTGCTACTGCTGAATCATATATAATAGCGATATAAAATGATAAAGCTTTGAAAACAAGTATACATATGTCAATATCAATGTAAGCTCTCGATGACGGGAGGGCATAAAAAACGGCATCACTGCATCCACTTTGGATATTGCATTGCATCGGACCAAATCGAAAATTTATTTCATCAGAAAAGTATTTACAGAGTGTGATTAGATTCGAGTCATTCGACTCCGATGCGGCTAATCAATGAATATGAAAATATTTTTCTATTAGCATGAATGTGACCATGATTTTTTATGTAACAGAAGTCATGCGAGCATACGTTCACGCTGATGGTAAGTGACACCGCCGCCCATGAACATTTGCATGACTAGAGGACCCAGAATACGTTGCCTGCCCTTTAAAAGAGCATACGCTCTTTTTTGCGCCAGTAGTATCGCTACGGATTTGTTTCCAGCGGAAGTTCATTCCACAATTTTGTGTGAGTGAGGATAAATTTGGATTAATTCTCAAATTTAAAATCACTTAATCAGCCAATAAATCGAGCTATACTCGGGATTTCTCTCAGGGATAAAGTGCAACTGATGATTAAAGTTATCGTCATTGCTCGCCGGATCAGCAATTTGAACTGTCAATGGGTTGGTCACGTATGTCGCAGAACCGATGATGTAAAAGATAAACTAATCAATGAACCAGAATCCGTCAACAACTTTAATGTTGCCCGTTTGCACAAAGTAAACAAGCGACCGTTCAAGTATCACAAGGCAAAGTTCAGCCTCCACTGCGAGCCGCGACGGTGCAGTCCCAAATTGCATTAGTGCATCCCTCGCGGCACTTCTGGGGTTGTATTTGCTTTAGAAGCTGCAGATTTGTTCTGGATCAAGAGTTAGTTAATAACACTGTGATAAACTGTCTGCGACAGCATCGGGGCTTAATGGTGTTGTCCTCCTACCGTAAGGCTGAGGATCAATCCGACGTAAAACGTACGTAAAACGTAGCCTATGTATCAATTGCGGTTTACCAGCAAACTTCATGTTAGTTTTATTCATTGACTTTCTCTTGGCAGGTAATAAAGACATATTCTTGGCAGGTAATAAAAACAAAACATATACTTTTGTTTTAATGAATTATTTTTTTTAGGAGGTCGGTGCTCAATGGTGTGGAGTTGCCCTCCTTCCGGTTAGGCTGAGGTTCAAATCCCGACACGAAATAATGTGTTTTCGAATTTTCGAAATTATATGTACGTTATCGGACGCTCTTACGGTGAAGGAAAACATCGTGTGGAAACTGTGCTCGCCTGCGAGAGAGTCAGGGGTGTGCGTGAAGTCGACCAACACTCATCTTGGGCCGCGTGGACGATAGGGCTTATACACCCTATACGGGTAGGCTTGTGCCTCTCGGTGGGGACGTTTAGTGAGCTGATGGTGATGAAACTGTCTCCGAAGTCTGTTCAGCGTTGATTTTAGATCGCTGAGTTGGTCAAGAGGCCGTGGATTCGAACCCAACAAGTGAAAGTCTTTTGTGCGATTTCTCCTAGTTTAGTTGTCTGAAAGAATGACGATTCCGAGCTTTGAAGAGTTCTCCCGACTTCTATATCAGTCCGCTGGTCGTAAATCTCCAACTATTCGGATCAATGTGTCGCCGTGTCTCAAGAGGCGCAACTGCTTCCTCGACCAGCCGCAATAGAATCCAGCTGAGGCGTTCAAGGCAGACTGTTGTGGTGGAATAAATTATTCCCGACTTCGTCGAGACACCCCTTATTGAAGCTGCTCCAGGCGGTGATCTCCCATAGAAAACTATGATTAGACTGAGGGCAGATGTAGGCGGTGTCGTGAAAATCAAAGATGGGAATATTCATTCCAATTCAAGCAGTCTGGTGACTGTGATTAAGGCAGTTTGTAATAAGGCTTCACTACTTGATTTTTATCCTACAAATTTATTTGTCAATGTAATAAGTGTTCGTTTTGTAAACTGTCCAAAATAAATAGATACAGTTAGGAAGCCTGCAAAATGCGTCTAACTATAGATTTTCTTATGTCTCGATTCCTGAGACAGTTTATATAAAATTCTTTGTGTCGCTTTCAGTTAAATAAAATGCTCGTAAATGCATACTGAACCTTAGTGTTTGGTGTTGACTTGTTGCCGATGCAAAGCGACATCGTTACAAATGTTGCGCTACAAGATAATTAACAGAGTTATTTGGCGCATTCCCTTCGCTTGTTTATGACGAACTAAGGTTTTTTTATTTATTATTATGATTTTCTATTGATAAAATTTGAGAGCATTCGATAAACTCATGACGGCCTATGTTGTTGAATGGTTAAGAAGTTACTGCTTTGACAAGAGTTCTGGTTCAATTCACGTGGAGTACAAACTTTTGTGTGTATGAACATATGAGTTTGTTTTGGCCTCAGTGTTTTTATTGTAGATATTTTATGAAAAGTAAATCATATCCGTTGATAAGTATTTACAATAAAAACTCTTTTAAATGAGGCTAAATGGCGCTGTGTGAATGTCTCTCGATATCTTATTATAATAATATATTGTCTGACTATAAAAGCACAAAATATTAACCAAAATGGCAGGAGATATAAATATATCATGAACTCATACAGGCTTCTAAAGTCACAACACGATGAAAAAACAATCACCTTCATTACAAACTGATTCATTTTCAAGAAGCTTACATGAACTTTTTTGCTGCAGCGCTTTCATGCGGTGATCAAAACTTTCACGCGTGTAAGCGGAAAATACTTGAGTGTAGTGAGTTGTAAGTCGCTTACCACGCCAAAATGCAGCGTCTCACTCGGCAAACTTCATTAAAATCCGCACAAATTGTTAGTTCATATCGTCAATGCTCGCGGTATGAGGTAAAGTGGATAATTAGTTGTAACTTGAGATGAGTGCATCATCATTACAGCCTGAAATGTCCACTGCTGAACAAAGGCCCCCCTAATTGAATCCACGCAGACCAATCCCTAGCAGTTGACATCTATCTGCTACCCGCCACCTTTACAAGGTCATCCGTCCATCAGGTCAGGATCGGCCAACGTTTCGTTTGTCGTTACCAGGACGCCACTTGTGAAACTTCCCAAACCCCATCGCCACTTCAACTTGCTTATATTTTGTAAGTCGTTTGAGGTTTTATATATTTCCGACTTTTAATAAGTATCAATGATAAACTATAAATAAATAATAAATAAATATCCACTGACATTCACACAGCGCCATCTAGCCCCAAGTTAAGCGTGAAGCCTGTATTATGGGTACTAAACAACGGAAAAATATACTTATATACATTTTTTTTTGTAAATACATACATATTATACATAGAAAACACCCAGACCATTACAAACAGACATGTTCATGCACACAAATGTTTGTACTGCCCGGGGATCGAACCCGGAACCCTTGGTGTTGCAGTCGACCTCTCAACCGCGACACCAAATGGGTCGTCTAACTATAGTTTGTTTATTTATAAATGGGAGAAGCCAAGTGGCTTTTTTTACTAAGTACCTGTTGAATGAAATAAAAGCCTATTACTGGTTTTTTTAACGCTACAAGGTATAATGTGACCTCATTCAGGGTTTTTTATACATTGCTGGTTTAGCAAGATTAGGTTAGGTCACAACTATTTGTAATTCATAGACAGCCAGCAATGCATTATAAATCAGATCCAATGAAACTATACGAAACAAGCCCAGTAAACAAGGTTTACAGCATGTTTGGTACCGCTGTCGTTAGCAACTCGCGCCATTCTCTCGGTGAGTCGCCGAAGCCACTTGACATGCCTCTTCCGATTTGCATAAGTTTTAATCGAAGAAGTTCTCACGAGTGCCGGTAGTGGCCACTCGTTCACAACGTTGTAAGAGCTTCTTCGGATTTGTCGTTAAAGTGTCTAAGGACTTATAGGTAATTACTTATTTTTTTCACATAAGACTGCTGATATACAAACATTCATACTTAACTTACAATGTCTCCCTACAGAAGCTATGTTAATTAATAGATACAATCATTGAAAAATTATATTTTTTAATGACTTGTACCTAATTTTTATTCTATAACTAAAATATGCGAGACCTAAAGCAAATCTCGCTCCAGTACTTCGGAAATGTATCACATCTTTAACCCTATCTTAAATCAAATCAAATCAATGTAATTCATTAAGTTGATTTGACGTAATTAGGATGATAATATAGAATTATATAAATTAGACATATTACAGCTATGTAAAAACGAATAGTATTATATAAATTTTGACTCGAAATGAGAACATTGTAAACCCCATTTTTTGAAAAGAGTAACTACACGAGTTTCTTGCCGGTATCTTCTCGGTAGATAACAACCTCCCGAACCGGTGGTAGATTCATTAAAAATAACTTCTTGACGATTCAAAAGTGTCATGTAATGATTTATTTGAATAAAACATTTTTGAGTTTGAGTTTGACGACTTATTTGTAATAGTTGAGATGTCAGCTACTAAATCAAGGTTTTCGAGTCTACTTGTATTGGTCTCGGTGTTTTAACTGTACCTATGTAATGTGCAGTATTATGTATGTGTTTTCGTTGTTTACTACCCATAGTACAATCCTTGCTTAAATTTGTTTTTTTTTTAATTAATAGAAATTTATTTTGATTAACTGTTATTGATCTGTGGTAAATGATGCTGGTATAGAAATAGTTATGTGTGATTTGTTAGCAAATATTGTTCTGCATTGTTTTTGTAGAGCGTCGGTGGCTCAATGGTGTGGACTGTCGCCCTCCTACCGGGAGGGCTGAGGTTAAACCTGCCA
>PQWD01013384.1:0-10211 GCA_019425675.1 Leucinodes orbonalis | reverse complement strand
CACTGTTGCACAAATATGTATACATAAATATTCAGCACATAGATACCTTAAAGAACTATTTGTTTCTAAAGTCGCGAGACTCAAGCGATGATTACCTACCACTAAGTAGAGTGAGAATATGAATAAAAAATAGCGCTCTATACGATAAATAGCACCATACCTTTCTAACTCAATATAAGTAAAGATCAACGTTGAGTCTTTTCTAGGATGATACAGGCCTTAATCTGAATAAATTTTAAAGCCCTATAAGAAATAAATATCTTAACAACCATAGCAGTTGCTTTATCATTTCATTAAAATAGAAGGTATTTTCTACATCACTATATTTGTTTCAGGGATTTATTAAATGATGTTTATGGGGTTAATCCTCCGTGACTTGATCAAACCAATTCGGGAATTGGCTAAATCTCTATATTTATGATATCCCTGCGACATGCCAACAGCGAAGTACGGCAACGCGGGCATCATTCGGCAACAGTGGATTGCCTCAACGCGATTGTTCCTCAGCTGTGCCTTGAACCGCGCGCGCACCGACGCGCCACTCGCGCACCGATTACCTACATTCCGCCAGTATTTACCTGCATTTACAAAAACATTGGCTAAATTAAACTTCAGTGGACATTTTTAATGTAAGTATTAATTGATAAACATGTCTCTTCTGCTTTTATTTTAACCAGAATGTGTGTTAACCTTTTAAATATAAACTTTGCGTAACTTTTTGCGAAATCTATATATTTACGTAGGTACTTATAGATGGCATGTCGAAACTGTATTCAAAGCCAGATCAAGCGGTAAAGACAACTATGTTTGACCACTAAATTTTGTAAGACTTGTGGAGTTTAAGGGATGTATTAATTTAATTTATTATTCTACATGGTTTTTTGATCATTTGTCTGTCCAGGCTCTGACTACGTGATTAAAATATAAGTTTACCAACATCTCTCCCATCTACCGCAGCTTATCTACACTAGCGACCTCTTGCAAGTGCACATTTTTTATTTTATGCTTGTAATATTTATACTTATATAAAAAGTGAAAGAGTGTTTGTTTATCTGCCATGCACGGTAAAAAGAAGCGACAATTTGACGAATTTTTTTAAGTGGATATAAGTAGAACGGATGGAACGTGACAAAGGCTACTTTTTGTTTATTTTCCCAAAATGGGGGATGAAATTTTGTATGCGACTTTTCGCAGTTTCGAGGTAGGAAACTAAAAAACAGTACACACACTCTTTGTTATCAACGAAAAATAATCGCGGACTAACATACATACATACTAACTGAACTAACTGAGAACCTTCTTGAAGTCGTTTAATAAGGGTCTTAACCATGGACGTATTAAAAAAATGTGTCCCCAAATGACAGCTGCTGTCTATGATGTCATTTTGACAAATATTTTTGTATAATATTTTGTGTTTCGAACTGTTAATTTACCTATATATAAGTGACTAGCTTTTGCCCTCGGCGGCTTCGCTCGCATTTAATTCGGGATAACACGGTACTTTCATTTATCACTATACATAGGATTTCCCCTCCCTCCAACTTTAAAGGTTTCGGGGTCAATTTCAGTTTTTTTTTAGCAATAAATATGTTATAGTGAGCTAACCTTAAAAAATAGACATATGCTGTCGCGGACATTTTTGTAGACCTTTAAAAGGAGAACAATACTCTCATACATGACTTTTGTGAAACTTTAACCGTTTACTCAGCGTACGCGGCGGAAGCTCCAAGTATGAAAAAATACCCCCGATTTTGAAACATTCTTCATTGCTGTTCCTTTTCTTTTACTCGTAGCGTGAGGATATAAAGCCTATAGCCTTCCTCGATAAATGAACTATCTAACACTGAATGAATTTTTCAAATCGAACCAGTAGTTCCTGAGATTAGCGCGTTCAAACAAACAAACAAACTCTTCAGCTTTATATATTAGTATAGATTTCTGGATTTTTTTTTCGTTCACTGCGGTTTGTGCACCATTTCACAACACAAGCCATTTTTTATTAGATTTATTTTCCCAACTTAATTTAAAGCTCACTGTTGACAGATGTGCGCCAAATGTCAGTTTTCTATACAAAAACTGGCCGAATTTAGACTCACTTTTGCTGTCAGCGAGACTCTGTCGGTATTTACATCCATTTTTCGATATTTGATGAATGGATTTTCTTGAGAAGTTCTCTGCAAAATCATTTCAAATTTAACGAAAATGAAGCCGCGGGTATAATCTAGTGTAAAATCAATTTATAAAAAACACTATTTATAGTTCGAATAGATGCAAATTATGGAATAATAAACATTATAGATGCAAATTATGGAATCAGTCCGTTATAATATCTTTACTATGTTAGGAACTAACTAGGCCCATCAAATTATTAACTGACTTCGTTTCGCAATTATTTTTACCAGAACTGTTCTTAGGTGATCGATAATGGTAATTATGATTAAAATTCTTTGAATAATTGATGCAAATAGCGTGTTGAATACAGTGTTCTCACATTACTCTCTTCTCTATTCATCTACAAAAGAAAGTTTTAATGCTTATTATTTCTTACATCAGATATTATATAAAATTTATTAATACTGATAAGAGATAGATTTAGACCTGTGATACAAGTGCCTTTTCATGTATGTTCTCTGTTGACCTTGTTAGATAAGTTGCTCTTTCAAAATAACTGTTTTTAAAAATTTACCAATGAAATACAGCATAAGATTTACAATTATTACATAATTTATCCTAATATTGCGTGGTCATATGGCTAAGATTATAAAAATAACACTTATTTCAGACATATTTTATGCATTATGTTATTTGCTACGCAACAAGTGTCATACTTGATTTTATATTGATAGGCCTTGCCTTTAAGCTGATAAAATTTAAATGTAATTAGCCATGTAGCTAACTAGCTACAATTACATTATGAGTTCAATTGAACTCGTTTAAACCGATTTTAAAAACTAATTACTTCGATAAATAAATTAAATTGTGTTGAACTGGTGTTCAATAAAATCTATTTTTAAATTTTCAACCTACAAGCTCAGGTTAAATCACCTTTACTGAATGTGAGGGCGATTTTGTAATGAGTCTTCATTTGCAGGAAAGCAGCTATAATGGCTATAATATTTCCGCAGGTAGCAGTAGATATTATTGTTGCATAACATAATAAATAACTCAATTTTTAACCCGCCATTTAGCTCTTTTTGTATCCAATGCAAAAAAATAAACTTCCATCATGGCCAAGCACATTTTTTTGTTTATTTTCACCGTTAAAGATGATGTTTAACGAAAGTTATAATTATAATTCCTTAAAACATATCTTTATTATAAAATTGTATTATTGGTAGATATATAGTAAATACGGGTCCGTAATTTTTGTTCGACAGACATAATATTATTATGTTAATATTATGTGCGATGAACGGAATGTCGACTGAACGATTGTGCGAATAGACTTTTGTTCAAAACAACTTTTTGTAGACAAACGCTGCTTCGACTGTACGTTTGTTCGAATATTTTAGGATATATTACTGTATTTATATATGCATAGTAACATTTGTAATCATAACATAAAAATGTTGTAGGACTTCTCACCAGAGAGAATTTACGAATCCTCGAATAGGACTGTAACCCAAACATATCCTAGACTGAGGGGCTGGTTATTTCTATTAATAAGATAAATCATTAGTTCTTTTTATTTATTACTCATGTCATGCCATTGACCCGAAATCAAGGTAATTCAAATTCAGTCACAATTAATTTTCAACTCTATGATGATATAATATATCTAGCTTAATCAGTTACACTGGCCTTAAAAATAATAAGATACAGTAAATGATTATCATCATCTAACTACAACGGTTGCCCATTGATTGACCTTTACAGCTTCACTGGAAACACAAAGGGCAGCCTTCGATACGACCCTTTCTATGCTATCTGTAATAGAGGCAGCAGTTGCCACGTACTGTCTGGTTTGCATTAATTGAACATGAATGCATTTTATATGGAAACGGACTTAATTGTATAAAGGTATAGATAGTTATAAAAACTTTGGGTATCTTTAAATCATACTTTAATTCTCTAACACTATTGTTATTAATGCTGTGCGGTAGAAATCTTGTTTTAACGCAGCCCTCGCGGGCGTTGCAGGAAGTCGCTCATCGCTTGGACTGCGGTTTTCCTTCGAGGAGCACATTGTTTTTGCTCTAAATTATCTTGAACAGTGATCTAAAATAGTAATTACGTTCTATTACTTTTTGCATGATACTTACTAGGTATTCTATATTATACTTATAGTTAGAGCGTCGGTGGGTCAATGGTGTGGACTGTCGCCTTCCTACCGGGAGGCTGAGGTTCAAATACCGACACGTACCAATGTGTTTTCGAAAAATATATGTACGTTATCCGACGCTCTTACGTGATAGAAACCTTCATGCACACTTGCGAAGAGATTCGAAGGTTGTGTGAAGTCGTCCAATCCGCACTGGGCCCTCGTGGACGACTAAGGCCTACTCACTATATACGGGTAGGCTCGTGCCCCTCGATGGGGACGTTTAATGAACTGATGATGATGATGATGACTTACTATTATTGTATAAATGTATAATCTCGGCGGAATCTCGGTTGTCGTTTATGGAGTGTAATTTTAGGATTTAGCTATTTCGGCCGCCGATGCGGCAGCGACCGTGGTAGGGTCGTCCGGATCGTCTACGGCACGTCCCGTGGACGCCGACGTTTACGCGCGCGAGGTGAAATATTATTATTATTAGCTGCTGTTGTTGAATAATCAGCAGAAGACAATGAGTGGGTTTGAATGCGCTTTGCCGAGTCGAAGAAGCGTTTGGACGCCAACTTTAGGTACTGCGAAATCGTAGGCAGCCCTAAGTCTAAATGAAGGTTCAAGTTGTGTATGAACCACGGCGCTCCCGTGGCCCTACGCATGAACTTGTTCTGAATGACTTGAGCCTATGGACGTGTTTGGACGCAGCGTGTGCGAAAACCACACTGGCATATGTCATTAGGCCTGATGCACGTCGTTTCTCACTAAGGATAATTTACTACGCGCGTTTAATAGGTAATGGAGGGCCCGAGTGCGAATGCAGCCAGGTTGCGCACTGTTCTGATGTGCGACCCAAAGTTAACACTATCGAGAGTGACGCCTAGGTATCGGGTATTCTTTTCTCACGGAATAGAACGCCCGAATAGCGTTAGCGCCCCTAGCGTTAGCGTTAGCGCCGCTAGCGTTAGCGTTAGCGCCCGCTAGCGTTAGCGTTAGCGTTGTCGTCCTGAGCGGGGAGGGACGGGACTCCGGAGGTCGCCTGTGTATAGCGTGGATAAGAGTGGGGAAACACCGAGCCCTGCGGTACGCCTGCCCGCAGGGAGGGGATAGAGTGCCCTCCATACGATATCGAACGTGCGATTGATAGAAATCGCGCACTATGCGTACTAGACGGTCGGGCACGTTTAGTTGTATAGCTTGTATATCAAACCTTCGTGCCAGACTTTGTCGAACGCTTTTGCGACATCGAAGAATAACGCTCCCGTTTTGTGGGGCCACGTGTGATTGAAACTGAAGGAGACATGCTCCACTATGCGATGGAATTGATGTACACACGAGTGTTGGTTCGAAACCAAACTGCTCGTCGGGTAGGAGGCCTGCTGAGTCGACGTAGGTACTCACGTAGGCGCCAATACTATACGTTCGTAAATTTTACCAATAACATTGAGTAAACTTATCGGACGATAGCTAGCCGGTTCGCACTTCGGTTGCCGGTTTAGAAATGCCGATGACGGTGGCTTCTTTCCACGACTGTGGGAATATGCCTTTACTCAGCTCAACGCGAGCGAAAGTGTTTCAACACTTTGTTTGAAATCGTCGGGCCGGGGGCTTTGCGTGGGTGGAGGTTTTTTGACGATAGTCGCGACCTCATCCACCGTGACCTCAGGGGGCGACCGGGGGGGAGCGAAGCTCTACGCTCGACCTCGGATTCAACTTCGAGAAGGTGGTCCGGGTCTACGGGCAGAGTGCTCGGCGTACACTGTTGTTCGAGACTGGCGGCGAGACACTCCGCCTTTCGTCATTATCAAACGCGGCGTTTGGTTCGGACGATTCAGGGGGGGCTGCTCGCTGTCGTATCGGACTTCTAGAGCGTCGGTGACTCAATGGTGGACAGTTGCCTCCTACCGGAGGGCTGATGTTCAAATCCCGCCACGTACCAATATGTTTTCGAATTAAAGGAAAATATTTGTTAGTTATCGACGCTCTTTACGGTGAAGGAAAACATCGTTAGAAACCTGCGCACGTCTGCGAAGAGATTCAAAGGTTGTGCGTGTAGTCGTCCAACCCGCACTGGCCCGCGTGGACGATTAAGGCCTAAACACCCTATACGGGCAGGCCGAGTGTCAGTGGGACGTTAATGAGCTGATGATGAAGGTAAGTATTCATATATTGAACAAAATTTCGCCAACTAGTGGTTTAGTAGATATTCTTGGTATAAAATGTATTCATTTAAAAAGCACGATAACGGTTTAGATTTTGGTTTTCTGTTATACAAGTAGTACGAACAATCTTAAAGTGTAGATCTCACAACCTAAAGACTATAAAGTGGATCATACTTTATAAAAAGATACACTTTTAATATTATGTTTGAAATCGTTAATAAATGAAAGAGATAAAAATATATAACTGTTTCGGCTTCGTTGGACTCCGGATTACTTCCTATCGGCAATAATAGGTGGCTCGAACCAACAATTGGCTTTCAATAGATTATCAGATATACCCTCAGATGATAACTGGATACCTGGAATATTAATGACTCCTTTGATATTTATAATAAGCTATAATATATACAAATATAATAATTTACAAACTTGAGTTTGAATACCAAACGATTATATTTTTTTTCTGTTTATTAACAGGCTCGCGATGTAAGTACCTATATGTTACATTTACCTATAAATGTCACCGTCTTCGATTCACACATTTCAGGACAAAGGACACAGTAGATAATGTATTGTATCACGTGCAGACGTGAAATATACTAGAACATACTTAACACTTACAAAGTGCACAAAACGAAAACGTGCAAGATAAAGTCCTAAAAAAATAATATTATAATGAAAACAAAAAAAAAGAAATATTTAATTATTATTATTAGAATACAAATAGTTTATAGTGGGTACCATAGACAATTGTAAACTGACCGGTATAAGTGAGACTCGTTTAGCCGTGTCAGTCTCGCATGCGCGTAATCTGCGCAGTGAAACCGGGTCAATGCAAAGCCTGTGTCTTTCGTTGGCGTTGAAAATGAAGAAAGTTGGCAAGGGGGCAAAGCAGCCGCTAGGATGTGTCCGGCTGCAGCGTAATGCACAACACTAAGGCCACCACTGCCACAAACGGGGCGCTAACCCATACGTTCACTGCAGTTCGCAGTCCGCCTTGCGCTCGTCAAACCTTTATAAAACATTTTGGCCATAAAATTCAAGCAACTACTACAAACCGACATTGAATGAAATGAATGGATCCATTCAAGTTTGAGTTTCTCTAATTACCAGATGTTAATAACCGTAAATTTCTTAAAAATTACCTTACAAACAGATGACTCTATAAATCTTTCATAGAGTATCTGTTGTAAGGACAATGTTTGTAATCTTCGTAGCAGGACAAATCTATAAAGGACTAAGCAACAAATGTTACACATTCATAAGAATTGGATCCGACTAAGATTAAAGAATGATAAAATTATCTAAAGCTTTGAGATACTTCACTATAGCGATATCTAAATTGCCCCATCCAAAGATCAAACTGAATAATAGACAGAAATCGGTCGCACTGACGGCTAGACGACGACAGTTAGATAGAGACCTAACATCTGTGTCTGGAGTCGGGCGCAGTACGCATTGACGGAAAATAATGATTATCAGTTGATGGTCACCTTCAATGTCACTCTGTCATGTCAGGCGATCAGTGAGCGTTTTAAAGCATCCTGTACATTATAACATAAAAAAAATGTCATTCTCCATGCTGGTCTCATTAGCGGTTTTAATTATGATTTTTTAATATAAGTATTCCTGTTAGTATTTCTGCCCAAATAGATATACCCAAGAATGATACTAACGTACCGTTTGCACTTCACAAGAATTTTAATATCGTTATCGATAGTTTAAATATCGATAATTTACTTAAAAAACAAAATAATTTCATAGGTAGTACTCATAAATATGACCCTGTTTATATATATTTAAATAATAGTAAATTGAAGCTGGAGCAGCCGAGTTCTGAGTGGAGACCGCGTCTCGGCAAGCGTAGCGTAGAACGCCTCGGCCCGATAGGCCGACGACTTGCGAAAGTAGAGGCTGGATGAATAGCGGAGGACCGGGGATGTCTGGCGCAATCGGGAGGTATCCAGTAGGGACTGCGATAGGTTGAATAGAACGAAACTGGAAGCTACAGATCTTACGTTGATCAAACAGTACTCGTACCTACACAGTCTGCTAGGAAAAACTCCTCAAAAGTACCATCGAATCATTCGTTTAACCGATTAAACCCGTTGACACGCCTGAATACACAAACTATCTACTATGAACTAGATATCTGGATAATATTTATTTGTCACGTAGTCAAAGGGTTAAAAATCTCAACTCAACGTTCACCGAAGTCGTACGTTATCAACATTTACTAAGCCAAGTTTGAGACGTTTTCTAAGAATGATTATAAATGAAGATGGTTTTATGAAAATCTTCTTTGAAATGAATAAGTCAGATAAGAAGAAACATGCATAATAATAGTCTTTCCCCTAGATAATCTGGCTCAAGAGTAAGCCCCATCAGAAATTAAAAAAACATGCATAATACATAATATAGCAGTTTACCAGCCGTTACACCACAGTTCTTGATCCATCGCATACCACTCCGCTGGTAAACAATACTCGTCTTTAAAAATTACGCAGATGGACTCGTTTTTAAAGTTGCAGCCTTTTGGGGTTCTTGCGAGCCGAGGTAGCCGTAACTTGATACAAGTTGGCCTGTCGTATAAAATACTTTAGAAGTCAAATTATATACCATTTCGTTCAAGTTATATGTAATAAACCGAATTTTTTGATTTTCCTCGATTTCTCTTTCCTCAATCATAACCCTGGGATGGATGGAATCACCTATATATGAAAGGATTTTCCTCCATCTATTTATAGAAAAGGAAATAAAGATGATCATCATCGTCAGCTCATTAACGTCCCCACCAGGGTACGTACATACCCAAAGGGAGTATAGCCTTAGTCTTCCACGCGGGCCCAGCCTGGTTGTTCGACTTCACGCACAACCTTTGAATCTCTTTGCAGGTATGCGCAGGTTTGCACACGATTTATTCTACGCCGACAGAGCGTCGGATAACGTACATATAATTTCGGAAATTCGAAAACATATTCGTACGTGGCGGGATTTGAACCTCAGCCCTCCCGGTAGGAGGGGAAAAGTCCAAACCACTGAGCCACCAACGCTCTCCGTTGACGATGAAGATATCTGCGAACAAACATTATAATAAAAAGGATTTTTACGGCCGAATTGAGTAACTTACCATCATGTGAACCGTATGCTCGTTTGCCTCCTGTTCGATAAAAAAAAAACTTCCTTTTTTAATTAGCTAACTAGACAAACATTTATAATAACACCCTTAACATAAAAAAATTAGCTAACGGTAGTAGCTGTAATATAAGTATACTTACTAGTACACTTATTTAGTGGAAGCATGGCAATGCATCGAATTATTACATTATGTTTATTAAATAATGTACTCGTATATGTATAAATAACTTAGAGCCGGTCAAAAAAAATCACATTTCATTTTACGCTCGGCGCACTCACTCTAAACGTGCCATCATGAGAAAAATATAGTTGGCTATAATACTATTTTGTCTATACCGCGTGGCTTTTCTCTTATATACCTGCTTTGGATCGCAAGTAATAGCTAGAAATTGATAAAAACCTAAATTACATTATATTACGGCTTCTACAGTTTGCCTCGATTGAAAATGAATCACTGACGAAAAATAATATTTAAAAATTACAAGAAAATAAATTTTAAAAAACAAAGTCTCTGACACATAAAGAAAAGCTAAATTAATAATGTGTCATTGCGTGTACATGTAATTAAATGTAGAATGTGGTAGGAAACTAGGTACACAGCGACGCGCCGATCGTTTGTTAAAAATCCTTGACACCTGCAT
>PQWD01013383.1:0-18170 GCA_019425675.1 Leucinodes orbonalis | reverse complement strand
AGCGGTGGGAGTATTGCACGATGAAGTGATTTACACATAGACACGTGTCCGGCTGCGTACGGCGCACTCGCTGCTAAACGCGTTGTGCCCAACCGCTTCCATCTTGGCCGAGGTGCAGTTGCAACACCTGGGCTGCGCTCCATCCTTCCACGCTGCGCACTCCCTCCGCAGGTGTTCCCCTCCGCAGTGACTGCACTTCGGCTTTTCTGGCCGGGCACAGAACCGCTTACTGTGGCCGTACCCTAGGCAGCTGGTGCATTGAATCAAGGGCGACTGGTCCCTCACCCTCACTCTCTGGACACCGAGGGTGAGGTGGCCCTTCTCCAGCGCTGCCCTCCACAGCCAGGGGGAGACCTCACATATAACGTGACTTGTGTGTGGGTCGCGAGTCCTCCTGGTGTACCTCACCTCCAGTGGCTCTTGAACTCCTCCTTGCGGACGCCCTGGAACAAATCCTCGTTCTGTCTGAAGAGTTCTTCCTCGATGTATTCCTTGCTGAGGCCCGTCATGACATGGCACAACTCCAGCCTTGGACGCTTGCCCTTAATTTCTTTGTGCTCGATTTCTTCCGTCTTAGCTAACGCTGCCAATAGTCTGTCTTTCTCTTCTCCGTTTCACAACCCAGAATCACTCTTCGATCCTTCCCTTTCCTGATCTTGTCAATCTTGACCTGCTCTCCTGAATCCCGTATAGCCTTCTGCAATTTCTGCATCACCTTCTCGGGCGTGTCAGACTTGTCCTTGGGAGCCACCATGACTGGCCAGAGTGATGGGGGAGGCTTCGGTGCCCTGTTGGTGGAGGCCACACTTGCGTAGGTGACCCTCTGCTTCTTCAGTTCTCCACATTTTCAACTATCTGCTTCAGTTCTTCACTGTTGTTTCTTGCTATGTCGTTATTCTTCTTCGCTATTTCTTTCATTTCTGCTATTTCTTTCACTTGACTTCTCTTCTGCAAATCTTCCAGCTTCTTACCATTCTGCCTAATCAACTCCGTCTGTTGTTCCAACATCCTAATAACTTCATCCTGTCTGTCCATATTTACACTTCTCCTCCTCTGCCCTTGAGGCGTCGGTGTCTTCCCAACCTTCGCCAACTCCTCTTCCGCTTCAAACACTAACTTTAACAAACTGTCTATACTTTTCAACACTTCAGTCTTGATTTCCGTTTTAATGTTCCTCGAATCACTCAAACTAATATGCGCGCGCTCCGCCAGCCGCTTCGCAATCTCTGCCCTGTGACTTGCCATCTTATGTCCTTACTTATTCACCCAGCCAACCGCTATGTTGCAGCCGGTCACTGCTAAGGCCCACTGCCGCTGAAGCTCTGCGCACCGCTGCGTCCGGATGCGTCACTGACGCCACGCGTCGCCGACGCCGCGCGTCACGACGCCGCGCGTCACTGACGCCGCGCGTCACTGACGCCGCGCGTCACTGACGCCGCGCGTCACCGACGCCGCGCGTCAGTACCCTGACGCGTCACTGACGCCGCGCGTCACTGACGCCGCGCGTCAGTAGCCGGGCGCGTCACTGACGCCACGCGTCAGCAGCTGGGCGCGTCACTGACGCCGATGAAGGAGCCGCCGCCGACCGCCGTCGGATGCGCCGCCGCCGACCGCCGTCAAGCGCCGTCGATGCGCCGCCGCCGACCGCCGTCCGCCGTCCGCCGTCGATGCGCCGTCCGCCGTCCGCCGTCGGAATGCGCCTTCCACGCCGTCCGCCGTCGGATGCGCCTTCCAGCGCCGTCCGCCGTCCGCCGTCGGGCACGCAGCGCGACTCTGGCTAGGCCAGTCGAGCGCCGCCGCGACTGCCGCCGCACGCGTCGCGCCGCCGCCGTCCGCCGTCCGCCGTCCGCCGTCGGATGCGCCTTCCAGCGCCGTCGGATGCGCCTTCCGCCGCCGTCGGTTGCGCCTTCCACCGCCGTCGGTTGCGCCGTCGGCCCAGGAGCTCTGGTGGCCGCGCGCGCTCTCGAGACGGCTCGAGAGCGACTGTTGTTTAGGTTAGGTTAGGTTAGGTTAGTGGTTAGGTTAGGTTAGGTTTTTTTTTTTTTTTTTTTTTTTTTTTTTTTTTTTTTTTTTTTTTTTTTTATTCTCCAAGCTGAAAATTGTTTCACAATGTTAAATGTTGAGGAAGTGATAGGAAAGTATGGTAGCTTGTCCCCGTGGTGCCTTCGTTGACGTTCCACGGGGACTTTTTTGGTAGAGAGACGATTTAGGAAAGATGGGAAATAAAGTCCTCTGGGTAGCGAGTAGAAGTGCTGCCCAGTGGGAAAGGATGGGAAGAGTAAAGGAAAGAGTCAGGTCATAAATAAGAGGGAAAAGAAACAAAAAGAGGTAGAGGTATGGTTGGATTGGGGACAATTGGTCCTTAAAAACTAGTAATACAAATCCTAATGATCACATTTGCTATCTATTATCCATAATTATCCTCAAGATAGCATTTAGGCATACGTTGTAGCAGCATTCGGCAGCTCCTGTTCATATCCGAACAGCCGCTGCCGATTGCTGCCTTTTGCGCCGCTATGCGCCCTTTTGCACACCTAGCGCCCTTTTGCACCCTTAACTTTGAAAGAAGTTTACACATTACAAAATTTAGCACTAATCAAATCAATAATGCTTGACACAGTTATGCTAGGCTGTGACCAAGGTCGCACAACGCCGTTGCACCCCCTATGGACAGCAACCGGCAGCCCCCGGTCGCGTAACGGCCAGTTGCTGCCGATTGCTGCCCTTTGCGCCCTTTTGCACACCTAGCACCCTTTTGCACCCTTAACTTTGAAAATGAAATTTACTTAATTATAAAAATTTCCACTTAATCAAATAACAATTACACAGTTATACTAGGCTGTGACCAAGGTCGCAAAACACCGCTGCACCCCCTATAGACAGCGACCGGCAGCCCCCGGTCGCATAACGGCCGGTTGCTGCCGATCGCTGCCTTTTGCGCCCTACACTTATACATTTATTTTATTTTAATCAAATACAAAGGCTTACCAACTAGACAGGTTTATCATTTTAAAAACACCAAAGACAATTATAAACTAAGTCGCGTACCGCTATATACTCCCTGAAGACAGCAACCGGCAGCCCCCGGTCGCATAACGGCCAGTTGCTGCCGATTGCTGCCCTTAGCGCCCTTTTGCGCCCTACACTTATATTATTATTCTAATCAAATAAACAAGTTTACAGCTAGATAGATTTATCATTTGTAAAAACACTTATACTTAACTATAAGCTAGGTCACATAACGCTGTTAGGTCCGTGGAGACAGCAACCGGCAGCCCCCGGTCGCACGCGGCCGGTTGCTGCCGATTGCAGCCTTTTGCACACCTGACTTGGAAAAATTTTAAAAATTCTGCACAACTAATATAAATTAGACAAATCAGAATTTAACACTTTATCATTATTTTATACTAGGCCACACTTCCCTGACACTCATACTTACATACCTGCCAAGACTGCCACCGGCAGCACCCGGCCGCACGCAGCCGGTTGCTGCCGATTGCAGCCCTTTGCGCCCTTCACTTAGAAAATTTTAGGTGTACTAAACCATTATACTAATTAGCAGATTTACACTTCAACACTTTATACTCAACTGTAAGCTAGATCGCAATACAATGACACTCATACAAAGACTGCACCCAGCAGCACCCGGCCGCACGCGGCCGGTTGCTGCCGATTGCAGCCTTTTGCACACCTGACTTGGAAAATTTTAAATATTCTGCACAAATAATATAAATTAGACAATTCAGAATTTAACACTTTATCATTATTTTAAACTAGGCCACACTTCCCTGACACTCATACTGACACACCTGCCAAGACTGCAACCGGCAGCACCCGGCCGCACGCGGCCGGTTGCTGCCAATTGCAGCCTTTTGCGCCCTACACTTAGAAAATTTAGATATACTACACAATCTAGACAATAAAACAAATTTACACTAACATTTTATACTTAACTGTAAGTTAGATCGCAGCACACAGACACTAATGCAAAGACTGCAATCGGCAGCACCCAGCCGCACGAGGCCAGCCGCTGCCGACCGCAGCCCTTTGCACCCATTTGCACCCATTTGCACACCTCACTTAAACTTTTCACGCACACAAATCATAGTCGTATTTTGCTCTTGTTTTGTCCTCCCACATCCTACGAATTGTACACACTGGGCTAAACGCGTTGTGACTGGCTGACCCCACTTTGGCCAGGGTGCAGTTGCAGCAGGTGGGCTTCTCCCCGGCAGCCCACTTTTCGCACTCCCTCTTGAGGTGGTCCCCTCCGCAGTGAGCGCACTTCTTGGTCTCCGCTTCCTTACAGAATCGCTTAGTGTGTCCGTAGCGAAGACAATTAGTACACTGGACCAGAGGGGACTGGTCCTTGACGGAAACCTTCTGGATGCCGACTGCGAGCCACCCCTTCCCAAGATCGGTCTCCATAGCCAGGGGGAAACTTCAATAACCAGGTTGCACAGGTGAGGATTCGATGTCTTCTTTGTATATTTTACTTTAACACTATTACGCTCACAATCAAACATCTGTGTCCCAAATATGTCACTATTGTCCTTCTCAATCGCATTCTCCACTCTCCTCGGGTCGCCGCCGATGCACTTTGAGCACGTTGCGTAACTCCAGCAATGGGTATTTAGCGCCATCCAGTCTGTAGCTTAGCCCGTTGTTCTTCAGAGCCTCCTCAGCCATCCCTCTTTCTCCCTCGGTGCTAAAGCCCAGAACCACTCTTTCTCCATCCCGAGTCGTCCTGACGTCGTCCATATCCAGCCCAGCCTTGTTCACTATATGCCACAGCCTCGCGAAGAGCCTCCCCGTTCACTCCTGCTCGCTCCGAGAGACTATGATGGACTTGCGTGCCCGTACCTGTTGCAC
Organism: Leucinodes orbonalis; assembly: GCA_019425675.1. NCBI lineage: Eukaryota > Metazoa > Arthropoda > Insecta > Lepidoptera > Crambidae > Leucinodes > Leucinodes orbonalis. The sequence continues at coordinate 13,298 of PQWD01013383.1, read as the reverse complement.
CTTGATGTTGGGTATCCGTCCGGAAGCCTCCTTGATGGCAATGTCCTTCAATCTCCCTATATCTCTTCTGATCTCCCTCGCCTCACACTTGCCCACCTTGGCCTGTTCCCTCCGTATGTCTTCCAATTTCTTCCCATTTTCCTTTATCAACTCCGCTTGCTGTTCTAACATCCTTACTATCTCCTCCTGCTTGTTCAAGTTATGGCTTACTTTCCCTTGCCTTTGAGGCGTGGACCTATACCTCTTCAATTCCTCCTCCGAGTCCTTGACGAGCTCATACAGTCTCTTCACCGCTTTCAGCACCCCTTCTTTTATTTCGCTCTTGGTGTTCCGGGAGGCGCCCATGCTGGTAATGGCGCCATCCCTCAGCACCTTCGCTTCCTCAAGTCTGTCACTACACATCTTGTCTGCACTATTTCTACACTTCACTTCAACTTCTCGAACAATCACTCCACAAAACCGCCCGAAGCACCCCTCTGCACCCTTTGCGCCGCTCTGCACCCGCTGCCAATTGCGCCCTTCTGCGCCGGAATGCACCCAACCGCGGCAACAATGGCTAAAATTCTAAGCCAGATGCACCCTTTCCGCAGCCAATCGCGTCTTCTTGCAGCAGCGTGCGCCGCACTGCGCCAATGCAGCCGTGCACAGCCGACGGCGCCCTTCCGCAGCCGCTCGCTGCCGAGTGCGCTTTGGCGCCAAAAAGCGCCCTTCTGCGGGCACTTTGGCGCCCGGCCGGCCAGAGCAACTTGCTGAGGGGACGCTCTTCTGCGCCCTTCCCGCCCGGCTGCACCCAAACGCAGCCTTCCGCAGCCGCTCGCGCCCGGCTGCAGCCCGCTGCGCCTCTTGCTGCGCCCTTCTGCGCCGGATCGCAGCCAGTCGCAGCACTTTCGCACCTTTGGCAGCCAAAAGCAGCCAAGGGCGCAAACCGCTCGGCGGACGCCGTGCGCCTCCGAGACGCTCGAGAGCGACTTTGGTAGTTAGTTAGGTAGGTTAGGTTTATTAGTTAGGTTAGGTTTGGGGTGCGTGGTGAGATACCTCCTCGTGGTGCACCCTGGTAACGTCCCAGTTTTGGACGGCTAAAATCTCACCAACAGGCGCGGCTAGTTTGACACTTTTCGTCGGCTAGTCGGGCCGCCCGTAAACCCCAATCACGGGGAACGGTGGCCGGTGTCTCAGTCTGAGACGCGGGCCGCGTGGAGACAACCACTATAAAAAACCACGGGGTGGGTACCGCTCCCTCTCCTCTGCTTTCAGAGGCTGCTGGGAGTGGCCGGGCAAACCGTTATCCCCAGTCTGGGGACCGGGGACCGGATGCGATTTTCGCCTTTTCGCACGGTCGCGAGGAGCCAACCTCAATAAAAAACCCTTAAATCCCAAGGTGTATGCGTGCCGAGGGGATGGATGGCCGGGGAGGTAGTCCCGGTCGCTAACGCAGAGGGGGGGGAGTTGGGCCACCACGCCCATTAAGTGGACATAATAATGGACAGTAAAGATTTGACAAATATTCTCCGGGCGGGTCCCAGCACTTCAGGTGTTGGGGAATCCCGCACGCGCTCCTCTGAGGAGCGCGTCTGCCCCACGTTATACGGAGGGGGCAACAAATCTTCTACGCCGCTGCAAAAGGCGAAGAAAATTGGGAAGAAGGTGCTGCACATCCTATCGAGTGCGGACGATGTCCCTAGTCAGGAGGAAGTTGAGAGCGAGGTGTATTCCGGGTCGGACCTTGACTCGGACGACTCCACTGAGGTGGAAAGGACGTGTGACAGTGCGGCTTCCGCTGTGTCTGACACACGTACGAAAAGAAGAAGGAATGAGCTGTCCGACTCAGAGGCGCTCATGAAAGATCAGGCGTATCCAAAAGAGGCGTGTACGCCCTCTAAACACGGGTCTCGCCGGGACAAGGCGGGCCTTACCGGATTATACGGAGGAGGAGGATGAGATAACGGAGCTGGCGACTAGGATCCGACAACGTAGGGTCTCGGGCGAAGTGGCCCTCGCCAATCCACTTAGATCGGATCCCGAGTTTCTCTCACTCCTCGAGCTCTGCGGCCGACTGTCGCAGAGCTCAAAATGCATAGCACGAGTGGCGCAAACGTCGGGCAACCTTAAGGGTACTTACGTCAAGGCCCTTAAGGAAGCCGCCCTCGACGTACACGGAGTGGCCAGGGTGTTGGCTCACCGGGAGGCCTCGGAAGAGGAGAACAGGCTCCGTGACGCCAACGAAGACCTCCAAATGGAGCTGGAGGTTAAGAAAAAGGAGGTGGACAAACTGAAGCGGGACTTGGCTCAGCTTCAGTCAAGAATATCGGAGCTGTCATCCGCCCCTCACGATGAGGGGCCGAGGGTCGTTGCGGCAAAAATTGCCACTAGGAGAGGGAACACGAGGGGGCTCTCTACACCCCCTCAAAGGCGTCGCTCATCAACGCCGGTGCCCATGGAGTCCACGGCCACTCCACCACTCTACGCGTCGCCGATCCTCTCGGCGCGACGCGTGAGTGAGTCCCGTGGATCTCCTTTGAGGTCCGCGGCTGCAGTGGTTCCCACGCCTCCCCCTTTACAGGAGGCGTGGTCGGAAGTGGTTGGCCGCAAGGCGAAACAGCAGAGGAGGGCGCCACAGCCTCCGGCGCCGGCTGCTCAACCGGCGCAAAAGACGTCAGCGCCCAAGAAGACAAAGAAGAAGAGGAAAAGACGGCGAAAAAAGAGACGGCAGCCGAAAGCCCCAAAAGCGCCGGCGGTCGTGGTTACGATCGCCGAAGACGCAGCGGGGAGCCTCGAATATCACGGGCTCCTCAAAAAGGCCCGCCAGGAGATCAACCTGGCGGAGCTTGGGATTTCGGGGCCTCGGATGCGTCCCGCCATTACTGGTGGGCGCATCATCGAGTTGCCCGGGGCCGACGCCAAGAAAGCAGACGCGTTGGCCCGCAAACTAAAGCAGGTTCTTGGGGAGGGGGTCCGAGTCACCAGACCGGAAAAATGTTGCGAGCTACGCATCACCGGTCTGGATGACTCCATCCGAAAGGAGGAGGTGGTGGGGGAGGCTGCCCAGGCTGCGGGCTGTGGGTTGGGCCCCTTCAAGGTGGGGGAGATTCGGCGACACGGGCGAGGCCTCGGGAGCGTGTGGCTCCGGGCCCCCGTAGACATCGCAAAGAAGCTGGCGCAGAAAGGGCACCTCACGATTGGGTGGAGCACAGCGCGGATCCGACTCCTCGATCCGCGCCCCCTGAGGTGCCACAAATGCCTGGAGCTGGGCCATGTCAGGGCCCAGTGCTCCAGTGAGGAGGACCGCAGCGGTTTGTGCTACCGCTGCGGCAAGCCGGGCCACATCGCAGCTGCGTGTGTGGCCGCCCCTGCTTGCGCACTCTGCGCAAGTAAGGGGCATACGGCGAGTCATGCCGTCGGTAGCCGGGGTTGCCTGGAAAAGCCGGCGAAGAAGTCGCGCGGAGCACGGGCCAAGGGCGGAGTAGCCGCCGTAGCCGTGGGCACCGCAAGTGATCCCCGCGAGTAGAGACTGGGGACGTCTCTACTCGCATTGCACGGGGCACTGCGAAGGTCGGGACGTCCAGTGGCCTGGATGTCCCGTCGGCGTAGTCACGCATACGCCAGGGGGGGGTTTGTCGCTGACGTTCTTCACGAGACCCTGCCCCCGTCCCCACGCGCGCGAAGGCCACCCCAGGGTTTTAGTGGGTAATTCCGCCACGATGGCGGACTAGTCCCACATAACCGGTGCCACCCCAGTGGCACGGTATGCGAGGCATTTCCCCTGGGATAAAAAAAAAAAAAAAAAAAAAAAAAAAAAGGTTAGGTTAGGTTAGGTTAGGTTAGGTTAGGTTAGGTTGTTAGGTTAGGTTTAGGTAGGTAGGTTAGGTACACCCTGGTAACGTCCCAGTTTTGGGACGGCTAAAATCTCACCAACAGGCGCGGCTAGTTTGACACTTTTCGTCGGCTAGTCGGGCCGCCCGTAAACCCAATCACGGGGAACGGTGGCCGGTGTCTCAGTCTGAGACGCGGGCCGCGTGGAGACAACCACTATAAAAAACCACGGGTGGGGTATGCCGCTCCCTCTCCTCTGCTTTCAGAGGCTGTGGGAGTGGCCGGGCAAACCGTTATCCCCAGTCTGGGGACCGGGGACCGTGCGATTTTCGCCTTTTCGCACGGTCGCGAGGAGCCAACCTCAATAAAAAACCCTTAAATCCCAAGGTGTATGCGTGCCGAGGGGATGGATGGCCGGGGAGGTAGTCCCGGTCGCTAACGCAGAGGGGAGGGAGTTGGGCCACCACGCCCATTAAGTGGTACACAAAATGGAAAGAAACGATTTGGCAAATATTCTCCGGGCGGGTCCCAGCACTTCAGGTGCTGGGGAATCCCGCACGCGCTCCCCTCAGGAGCGCGTCTGCCCCGTGTTATACGGAGGGGGCAACAAATCGTCTCGCCGCCGTCAGGGCGAGGAAAGTCGGAGAAGAGTCTCACGGATTCGTTCCAGTGAGGACGAAGAGATTGATGACGAGGGGGAGGAAAGCGAGGTGTTCTCGGAGTCGGCTCTCGACTCAGATGACGCCACCGAGAGAGAACAGACGTGCGGAAGCGCTGCCTCTATGTTGGCCGAGCGTGTCAACGCAGAGGCGGAGCTGTCCGACACTGAAGAATGTCGCACAACGGCAAGAGCTGGAGTGTCCAAACGGGGGCGAGTGCGCCCTCCGAGTGCTGGGCAATTTGCCGATTTGGCAAGGACCAAGCGGGCCTTGCCAAACCAACAAAAACGGGAGCTCAGTCTTGAGCCGGAGGAGGAGATCCAGGAGCTAACGACCCGGATCAGACAGCGCAGGGTCTCGGGCGATGTGGCCCTCGCCGCGCCCCACAGAACTGATCCGGAGTTTCTGTCGCTCCTCGAGCTCTGCAACCGCTTGGCGCAGAGCTCGAAATGCATCGCACGAGTGGCCCAGACGTCGGGCAACCTTAAGGGGACATACGTCAAAGCCCTTAAGGAAGCTTCCTTAGACGTCCATGGAGTGGCAAGGGCGCTGGCGCACCGCGAGGCCTCCGAGGAGGAGGATAGGCTGCGCCAAGCTAACGAGGACCTCCTGATGGACCTCGAAGCCAAAAACGCGAGACGGAGGTTAAGAAGAAGCTGGCCGAGCTTCAGGCCCGGTCTCCGGCGTTGCCCGCTGGTCCCCCGGAGGAGCAGTCGAAGTCATTACGGCGAGGGTGGAGAAGGCCCTCGCCAAAAAGACACGAGCAGACAAAGGGGGCCCTCTACACCCCCCAAAGACGTCGTCTGCTGACGCCGCCTCCGATGGAGTCCACGACCACTCCACCACTGTACGCCTCGCCAATGCTTCCATCGCGACGCGACAGTGGATCCCGCAGATCCTCTGCGAGGTCGGTGGCCACGTGGTTCCCACGCCTCCCCTTTACAGGAGGCGTGGTCAGAGGTAGTTGGCCGAAAGGCCAAATCGCAAAGGAGGGCGCCGCAGCCTCCCACGCCGGTTGCTCAGCCGGGCAAAGGCCGCCAGCGCCCAAAAGAAGAGAAAAGGAAGAGGAGAAGGAGAGGGCGGCAGCCGAAAACCCCCAAGGCGCCGGCGGTGGTTTTCACCATCGCCGAGGACGCAGGGGAGGGCCTGGACTACCCCGGGCTCCTAAAGAAGGCCCGCCAGGAAATTAACCTGGCAGAGCTGGGCATTTCAGGGCCTCGGATGCGTCCCGCCATCACTGGTGGGCGCATCATTGAGTTGCCCGGGGCCGACGCCAAACAGGCGGACGCGTTGGCCCGAAAACTGCGACAGGTGCTCGGCGCGGGGGTCCGAGTCGCCAGACCGGAAAAATGCTGCGAGATGCGCATTACCGGTCTGGACGACTCCATAAGGAAGGAGGAGGTCGTGGGGGAGGCTGCACAGGCTGCGGGCTGTGGGCTCGGCCCCTTTAAAGTTGGGGAAATTCGCCGCCACGGGCGAGGCCTAGGGAGCGTTTGGCTCAGGGCCCCCGTGGACATAGCGAAGAAGCTTGCGGCGAAGGGGCACCTCACCATTGGGTGGAGCACAGCGCGGATTCGACTACTCGATCCGCGCCCCCTGAGGTGCCACAAATGCCTGGAGCTGGGCCATGTCAGGGCCCAGTGCTCCAGTGAGGAGGACCGCAGCGGTTTGTGCTACCGCTGCGGCAAGCCGGGCCACATCGCAGCTGCGTGTGTGGCCGCCCCTGCTTGCGCACTCTGCGCAAGTAAGGGGCTTTCGGCGAGTCATGCCGTCGGCAGCCGGGGTTGCCTGGAGAAGCCGACGAAGAAGTCGCGCGGAGCACGGGCCAAGGGCGGAGTAGCCGCCGTAGCCGTGGGCACCGCAGGTGGTTCCCGCGAGTAGAGACTGGGGAAGTCTCTACTCGCATTGCACGGGACACTGCGAAGGTCGGGACGTCCAGTGGCCTGGATGTCCCGTCGGCGTAGGCACGCATACGCCAGGGCGGGGGGTCTGTCGCTGACATTCTTAAGAGAGCCCTGCCCCTCGCCCCCAGACGCGCGCGAAGGCCACCCCAGGGGTTTTAGTGGGTAATTCCGCCACTATGGCGGACTAGTCCCACATAACCGGTGCCATCCCCAGTGGCACGGTATGCGAGGCATTTCCCCTGGGTTACAAAAAAAAAAAAAAAAAAAAAAAGGTTAGGTTAGGTTAGGTTAGGTTAGGTTAGGTTGGGTGGGGTGCCAGGCCGGGTTACCTCCTCGTGTGCTTGAACTGTTGTCTGTCCTTGTCGAATTTTATTCTGCAGGGAACGGCAACAGTTTGGGCCGGTGCACCCTGGGCGACGGGGAATGATCTTAAAGTTTACTTTGAGCATCATTCCTCGTCGGCTAAAGACTCGGCAAGCGGGGGCACGCACCCTTACTCCCCAGAGGGGGGGAGTGTCGGGTTGCAGCCCACTTGAGGTGGATCCCTTCTTGAGGAAGCTCGCTCTGCACCGTTCCAGTGGATTGACTTAGTCTCCACCCCGGGCGCTCTGCACCCTGGCCTCAAGATTGGATTCTGGCGGGCCACTTTTAGTGGCGGGGGATGGCGGGCCTACAAGGTTCGTGGAGGGGGATCCTTTCTCGCGTTCCACGCTCTGTATTGCGTTGGCAACGTGGGCCCGAGACTGGATCCATGGGGCTGCATTTTTGTGGCGGGGGATGGCGAACCTCCAAGGTTTGCGGTGGTGGGTCCCTTCTTGAGGAAGCTCGCTCTGCACCGTTCCAGTGAATTGACCTAGTCTTCACCCGGGCGCTCTGCACCCTGGCCTCAAGAGGGGATTCTGGTGGGCCACATGTGTGTGGCGGGGCGGCGGACCTATTAGGTTCAGGGAGGGGATACTTTCTCGCGCTCCACGCTCTGTATTACGTTGGCAACGTGGGCCCGAGATTGTATCCAGGGGGGCCACTTTTAGTGGCGGGGGATGACAGGTCTCCTAGGCTTGTGGGGGAGGGTCTTTGGCGCGCGTATCTGGCTCTGCAACCTCCTGAAGGGAGGAATACTTCACTCGGGCGCTCTGCAACCTGGGCGCGGCTAAGTCTTCCAGCGGCCGCACAGGCGGCGTGGGATGACGGGGAAATACCTCCGTGGGTGGGCCGAACGCGAGAGTCGAATCTGGGCGTTCGTCTCTTGCATTGCACTCGGTCCACCAGATGGATGGAATCACATGTCCACCGGACGACGACGGTTGATTACAACTGCTGATCCCGTCAAGTCCATTAGCCGGTGGAGGAGGGTGATCGGTGGGGGTTTTTTTAGTGGGTAGAGGCCGCGCAGGTGGTCAGTCCCACACACCGTACGACCCCAGAGAACGTACGGCGTGCATGACGCATTTTGAACCCACCGTTATCAAAAAAAAAAAAAAAAAAAAAAAAGGTTAGGTTGGGGTGCGTGGTGAGATACCTCCTCGTGGTGCACCCTGGTAACGTCCGGTTTTGGGACGGCTAAAATCTCACCAACAGGCGCGGCTAGTTTGGCACTTTTCGTCGGCTAGTCGGGCCGCCCGTAAGCCCCAATCACGGGGAACGGTGGCCGGTGTCTCAGTCCGAGACGCGGGCCGCGTGGAGACAACCACTATAAAAACACGGGGTGGGGTATGCCGCTCCCTCTCCTCTGCTTTCAGAGGCTGTTGGGAGTGCCGGGCAAACCGTTATCCCCAGTCTGGGACCGGGGACCGGATGCGATTTTTCGCCTTTTCGCACGGTCGCGAGGAGCCAACCTCAATAAAAAACCTTAAATCCCAAGGTGTATGCGTGCCGAGGGGATGGATGGCCGGGGAGGTAGTCCCGGTCGCTAACGCAGAGGGGGGGAGTTGGGCCACCACGCCCATTAAGTGGACATAATAATGGACAGTAAAGGATTTGACAAATATTCTCCGGGCGGGTCCCGCACTTCAGGTGTTGGGGAATCCCGCACGCGCTCCTCTGAGGAGCGCGTCTGCCCCACGTTATACGGAGGGGGCAACAAATCTTCTACGCGCCGCCTGCAAAGGCGAAGAAAATTGGGAAGAAGGTGCTGCACATCCTATCGAGTGCGGACGATGTCCCTAGTCAGGAGGAAGTTGAGAGCGAGGTGTATTCCGGTCGGACCTTGACTCGGACGACTCCACTGAGGTGGAAAGGACGTGTGACAGTGCGGCTTCCGCTGTGTCTGACACACGTACGAAAGAAGAAAGGATGAGCTGCTCCGACTCAGAGGCGCTCATGAAAGATCAGGCGTATCCAAAAGAGGCGTGTACGCCCTCTAAACACGGGTTCGCTGGGACAAGGCGGGCCTTTACGGATTATACGGAGGAGGAGGATGAGATAACGGAGCTGGCGACTAGGATCCGACAACGTAGGGTCTCGGGCGAAGTGGCCTCGCCAACCACTTAGATCGGATCCCGAGTTTCTCTCACTCCTCGAGCTCTGCGGCCGACTGTCGCAGAGCTCAAAATGCATAGCACGAGTGGCGCAAACGTCGGGCAACCTTAAGGGTATTACGTCAAGGCCCTTAAGGAAGCGCCCTCGACGTACACGGAGTGGCCAGGGTGTTGGCTCACCGGGAGGCCTCGGAAGAGGAGAACAGGCTTCGTGACGCCAACGAAGACCTCCAAATGGAGCTGGAGGTTAAGAAAAAGGAGATGGACAAACTGAAGCGGGACTTGGCTCAGCTTCAGTCAAGAATATCGGAGCTGTCTCCGCCCCTCACGATGAGGGCCGAGGGTCGTTGCGGCAAAAATTGCCACTAGGAGAGGAAACGAGGGGGCTCTCTAACACCCCCAAGGCGCCGCTCATCAACGCCGGTGCCATGGAGTCCACGGCCACTCCACCACTCTACGCGTCGCGATCCTCTCGACGCGACGCGTGAGTGAGTCCGTGGATCTCCTTTGAGGTCCGCGGCTGCAGTGGTTCCCACGCCTCCCCTTTACAGGAGGCGTGGTCGGAAGTGGTTGGCCGCAAGGCGAAACAGCAGAGGAGGGCGCCCACAGCCTCCGGCGCCGGCTGCTCAACGGCGCAAAAGACGTCAGCGCCCAAGAAGACAAAGAAGAAGAGGAAAAGACGGCGAAAAAAGAGACGGCAGCCGAAAGCCCCAAAAGCGCCGGCGGTCGTGGTTACGATCGCCGAAGACGCAGCGGGGAGCCTCGAATATCACGGGCTCCTCAAAAAGGCCCGCCAGGAGATCAACCTGGCGGAGCTTGGGATTTCGGGGCCTCGGATGCGTCCGCCATTACTGGTGGGCGCATCATCGAGTTGCCCGGGGCCGACGCCAAAAAGCAGACGCGTTGGCCCGCAAACTAAAGCAGGTTCTTGGGGAGGGGGTCGAGTACCAGACCGGAAAAATGTTGCGAGCTTCGCATCACCGGTCTGGATGACTCCATCCGAAAGGAGGAGGTGGTGGGGGAGGCTGCCCAGGCTGCGGGCTGTGGGTTGGGCCCCTTCAAGGTGGGGAGATTCGGCGACACGGGCGAGGCCTCGGGAGCGTGTGGCTCCGGGCCCCCGTAGACATCGCAAAGAAAGCTGGCGCAGAAAGGGCACCTCACGATTGGGTGGAGCAAGCGCGGATCCGACTCCTCGATCCGCGCGCCCTGAGTGCCACAAATGCCTGGAGCTGGGCCATGTCAGGGCCCAGTGCTCCAGTGAGGAGGACCGCAGCGGTTTGTGCTACCGCTGCGGCAAGCCGGGCACATCGCAGCTGCGTGTGTGGCCGCCCCTGCTTGCGCACTCTGCGCAAGTAAGGGGCACACGGCGAGTCATGCCGTCGGTAGCCGGGGTTGCCTGGAAAGCCGGCGAAGAAGTCGCGCGAGCAGCGGGCCAAGGGCGGAGTAGCCGCCGTAAGCCGTGGGCACCGCAAGTGATCCCCGCGAGTAGAGACTGGGGACGTCTCTACTCGCATTGCACGGGCACTGCGAAGGTCGGGACGTCCAGTGGCCTGGATGTCCCGTCGGCGTAGTCACGCATACGCCAGGGCGAGGGGTTTGTTGCTGACGTTCTTAAGAGAGCCCTGCCCCTCGCCCCCAGACGCGCGCGAAGCCCACCCCGGGTTTTAGTGGGTATTCCGCCACGATGGCGGACTAGTCCCACATAACCGGTGCCACCCCCAGTGGCACGGTATGCGAGGCATTTCCCCTGGGATAAAAAAAAAAAAAAAAAAAAGGTTAGGTTAGGTTGGGGTGGATGGGGTGCATGCCGGGTTACCTCCTCGTGTGCTTGGACTGTTGTTTGTCCTTGTCGAATTTTATTCTGCAGGGAACGACAACAGTTTGGGCCGGTGCACCCTGGGCGACGGGAATAATCTTAAAGTTTTACTTTGAGCATTATTCTTCGTCGGCTAAATACTCGGCGGGGCTGGCTGTCCTCTGCCCCTCTGCTTTAGCAGAGGCGTATGTGGGCGGTCAGGGGGGGGCAAACCGTTACTCCCAGTCTGGGAGCCGGGGACTGGTTGCGATCTTTTCCATCTTTCGCACAGTCGCGAGGAGCCAACCTCAATAAAAACCCCCAAATCCCAAGGTTTAGAGGCGTGCCGATGGGATGGATGGCCGGGGGGGTAGTCTCGGTCACTAGCGCAAGGAGGGGGGGTAGCTGTACCCGCAAGCAGCATTAAAACATGGATAGTGCGCCAAAAAAACAAATACCCCAGGAGGGTACCTGCCGCCCCGCGGCAGGAGAATCCCTCCCCGTCCTACGGGACGGGCAGCCCCACGTATCTGGGGGGGGCGACCACTATTCCGTGGCTTCGGCCGCGAGTCCTTCTGTGGAGAAGGAGGAGATGTTGTCGCGCCTAACGCGACCGTGTTCTGTTGCGCTGACTAGGACGCCGGTGCCATTTAGCCGGCTTCAAGATTTCGACCTCAACTATGAGGATTCAGAGGAGGAATTTTCGGACTCCTCTATGGGATTTTATGGGAGTTCCCAATCCCTCTTTTCCGAATCGGGACGCCCGCGGAAAAGACCCGCGCCCGAGGAGGACAACACCGCCGCTTCAAGCGGAAAGTCAAAAGATGCTCCCAAAACACCAGGGAGCACTTCAAAAAGAGGACGTGGTCGTCCGCCGACCACAGGGCAATATGTCGGCCTGGCTAAGGCCCAGGCTGCCCTGAACAAGGAGAAGGAACGGCCCTCCAGCTGCAAGCGGAGGAAGAGATCGCTGGGATGGTCTGTACCATCAAGGTCCGCCGGAAGTCCGGCGAGGCGGCTCTTCGGGGTGAGGCTGACCCAGAGTTCCTGACAACGGAGGAGCTAAATAAGCGTTTGGCGACATGCGCCAAAGTTGTTCTGCGCGTTGCCGAGAAATCCGGCAACCTAAAAGGCACTTTTGTGAAAGCGCTCAAGGAGGCAGCCGATGATGTCAACGCAGTCGGACAGGTCCTGGTCCAGCGAACACCGGACCGTGAAGTTGGCATCTTGGAGGAGGTTGTGCTAAGCCTCCGGAAGCAGATTGATGAGCAGGCCAGGACAATTGAAGTTCTCCGCGAGGAGAACGACAAACTATATTTGGCGTCCAAAACACCCGGACCCCCTGGCCTAGCTAATGCCGACAATACCTCGGCAGAGAAGTTGGCAGAGATCATCGCTGCCCACGTTGAGAGGGCTCTGTCTGAGCGGACTTTCTCCCTGGCAATTCCCGCGCCGGGGCCTGCGTCCCGCCCACAGAGTCCAATGGACCTGGCTGTCCCGTCTGACCCAGCTCTCGCTCCGCGGTCGAGCGGCCGGGCGGCCACTCAGGCTCAGGTGAAGCCTGCCACCATCACCAGCGAGCCGTCACCGCCGACGGAGGAGACCTGGTCCACGGTGGTTAAAAAGAAGAGTAGGAAGGTGAAGACCAAAGTGGCTCAAGCCACCAGACAGAGTCCTGCGGCTCCTGCCCCTTTGACGCAAAGTTCTTCGGCGGTTATGCCCGCCACAGTCCAGCGCGCCAAACAGAAGCCCGCGAAGTCGCGGCGAAGAAAGAGGACCCAAATCAAAGTCCCTAAGGACCAGCAGTTGTTGTGACCTTAGACAGAGATGCTGCAAAGCATGGCCTCACTTATGAAGCCATACTCAAGAAGGCGCGGGAGAACATAGACCCTGGGGACCTGGGAGTCAGTGGTCCCATAAAGATGAGGGGTGCCATTACGGGCGCCCGGATTTTAGAGTTACCCGGCACAGATGCTGCGAAGGCCGAGTGCTTCGCAGCTCGTCTCCGAGAGGTTCTCGGCAATGAGGCCCATATCACCAGGCCGGTGAAGAGCAGAGAGCTGCGGATCACCGGCTTGGACGATACAATTTCGAGGGAGGAGTTGGCTAGGGTCATTTCCCAGAATACTGGCTGTGAGCAGGGCGCCATCAAATGTGGTGATATTCGTCGTAGTGGCCGGGGACTGGGCGCTGTTTGGGTGCAGGTCCCTGTGGAGGCTGCCAAAGTCCTGGCAGCCTCGAGAAGACTTTTAGTCGGGTGGAGCGCCGCACAGGTCACCTTGCTGGACGCACGACCTCTGCGTTGTCGTAGGTGCTTCGAGCTGGGCCATTCCAGGCCGCAATGCTCATCGGAGGAGGACCGCAGCGGTCTCTGTTACCGCTGCGGTAAATCAGGACACCTGGCGGCCATGTGTTCGGCCGCCCCTTCCTGCGCCCTGTGCGTGTCTAAGGGACGACCATCAGACCATGTGGTCGGGAGCTCGGGGTGCACTACGCCCCCGAGTAAGAAGAAGTCCAGCGTCGGTGCCAAGGGCGGGCCAGCCGCCTCTAAGGGTGGGCCAGCCGCCGGTAAGGCACGTGCCGCGGGTGAGACCAGCAGGTAGTTGGTTGGGGAACCACTACCTGCATTGCACAGTCCCTGCGAAGGTCGGGT